>JAQIYF010000078.1:0-15430 GCA_034700865.1 Oribatida sp. Gr-Ori-00025
AGTTTTTAATAAATTTGAATCTCTTTTTCATATAATAAATGAAATTAAATCAAAGTTAGTGTTAAATACTTTTTTTTATTTATTTAAATATGTTTTTTGTCTACAAAATAAACACTTTTTTGGCATTTAATCGCTTATATCATAGTTTTTATATCACATCTATATTAGGAATGGTTTAGCAAAACAACTAATTCATGAAATTCTAAAACTTTAATATAAATTATAATAAATCTAAAAAAATTGTTTATAAATTGAAAGGAAACGAAACACATAATGAAAATTATAAACTATTGGATGCGTTGGAAAGAAAAGCCGGAAAAGCATAAGAGCTCTGAGAAAATCAATAATCAATCAATTTTTTGCCATATATTCTATATTTTAGAAAAGAATTTAATTATAATATTTGTGATTAAAATCCGAATAAATCGATAAAAATTTTCTGCTCTAAATATTTTTTTTATTGCTTTTAATACTCCATTTCTCATTGATTTCTAAATTTTATTGGCAAACCTTCAAAATCCTTGTCTGTATAGCTGGGATGTGTGGTGAGAGCACCGGGATCTTTGGCCACTTCATCGGCATCGGGTCCCCGTTGTTTGGACTCCATTCAGAACTGATTGAAATTAAATTAAAGTTAGAAGAAAAAAGTTAACAATTCAATAGTTAGGCAATGGATTGGACGGCAGTACTGGTGTGTGAGAGAGCACAGCATCAATGGTTTGGACGCAATGCCATATCATAAGCAATCCTTTTAAAACGCCTAAAGCATAGGTAAAACAGGTGTGAATGTCAGGCACTCATACATGTGTTGCACTTATTCTACTTAAAGATTAAATAAGGTATTCGTAAAGAATTTGTTCAATAACTGGCAAACCGGTGGAAAAGCCCTGAATTGGGGCTGATTTGGCAACTGTTCTAATATCGAGTGCTTGAGTGGAGTTTTATATTCTGCTCTCATTGTATAACTTGGAGAGTCTGGAGGAAAGCACTGTTACTATAGATGCGTTGGAAAGCATTGGTATAAGCATTGCGTCCCTTCTGATGCCTAACACCGCTATTGAGTGGATGTCATATAACTTATCTTACATTCAATTCGATTGAATCGTTAACTTATATTAAGAATTATTTAGAAGATATTGAACTTCAATAGAGTTATACGAAAGTGAATGAATCGATGGATTCCTGTAAACCATAATTAGTGAACAAATGAAAGAGTCATCGATTAGAAGGCATTAGATTTAAAGTTGATTTTCAGAATCAAATATTCCGTACATTTTGTTAACACTTTAGAGATAGAGAGCAGACATAGAGTTAGCGTTAGCTCAGAGTCTGAATCTCTGAAACGATGCTTCGCTTTTCCATTGACGCAAACATTGCACCAAATGTTAGACTAATAATAATATGAATCCAAATGAATGGCAGGAATGGCATCCGTGGATCAAAAGAACTCACGACTCAGTTGTCTGCAAACTCTGTGCCCCTGCGCTCAGCCCATGGCGTCATCGATACGCGCAGTCGGTATTGCGTTTCGCGTCTGTCTCTATCCCTCTATCCAACTGACAGTCTCTGACCTTTCAAATGGAAAGTTCCCATACATTGGCTCCAACTTTACCATTGATTTCAATTCCAAATCCAATACTCGAATTCAAGACCCAAATTATGCACTTCTTTATTAAATACAAATTAATTACATTTCAAATACATTACAAATCATTTGTAAAATAGATTTTAAAAACTGAAATCGTTTTGATTGTAAAACATTTGTTTCAAAAAAATGCCATTAATTTAGACGTAAGTAAAGGTAAAGTCAAACAATTGTATAAATCGAGGCATTCATTCAGTGATTAGTAATTACAATAAAAATTATAAAAATCGACAAAATATATGCTAAATCACAGACAAAATAAAAAACTTTGTGTTCGGGAAAAAACAGAAATGAATTTTTAGAAGCTTTTGGTTTTCAGGCCTTTAGAGTAATATTAAGAATAGTTTAGAACTGATTTCAAGAATACATCAAAACTTTTTTGAATACAATTGTAATTTTAAGCCAATATTTGTTATAATGTTTTTTAGAATTGATTTTTAAGAATCAGATAAATAGTTATGAAAAGTAACGATGAATTGAATATTCATTACTCAGAATAGTATAGAAATTCTGTCCAAAAACCAAATTTGCTTAAGATTTCGAGAGACTTGAAGACTAGATATACTATTATATTATGAATGCATTGAAATACATGAGCGCTCAGTAATGCATACAATCGTCAAAAATTATGCATAAATTATGAGAAACTTTTGTTTTAAATGTATATAAAAGTGGAAGAAAAATAAATTAATTGTTCGTTATGTGTGTAAATGTATATCTATTTAAGAAGTTTTTTGTATTAAATATAAAAAATTATTAAAAACATTAGAAATGTTATTAAAAGATCACTTTTTTAGACAGTTATTCAAATGACTCCTTAATTGCCTTTTTTCTTGATTATACTGTAGTGTTGTTTAAGAATTGTTTGGTTTTATAATACCGTAAATAGAATGCAATGAATGATCAAAAGCACAATAAATAGCACTGAAAATGATCTCAATTTGAAAATACTTATAAATTATATTAAATTAAATTATAGTTATCTATAGTTCAATGTTATACACAATTTGATTACAAATCGACGCTTTGCTCATCAGAATCACTGATATGTGTTTGCAATCATTTCTTCTTAAACTTATCCTCTTTTTTCATTAGCCGTTCCCTAACTTTTTGCTCCTTTTCTAAGGCTTTCCGCTCTCTTTCCACTTCTAATTTGAATTCTTTTATCTTCTTTTTTAGTAATGAACGGTCAGTACTGTTAGTGACGCCCAAACCCTTTCAAAGGTAACAAACCATTAATAAGTGAATCAAATGAAACAAAATAACGAAAAAAAACCTTTAATTGAGTGGAGTCTAAGTGGAGAAGAAAAGGTCCCGAAATCCTTCGCTCTTGGAATTTGTGAACATAAGAGTCGAGACTGAGTCCAACCAACCATTGGGTCACGTCTTCAACACTCCATTCATAAATCGGATGTTCATTACGTCGATAAGCCTTAGGGCTGTTCTCAAAGTCATCGATGGCGTGATTCGGACTGTTTAGTGATGTCGACGATGAGGATGAGTGAACCGAATTCGGTGACACCGGAGCCGACAGACGATGAGCGCTATATTGAGGAGGATTTGGCGAAGAACTCGAATAACTCGAAGGGCTGGACGATGTATTTGATTGCGTTGACAACACTTTATTCGTTTGAATATCATTTCTGTCAGCGATCGGAAGATATAACTGATTGGGTATCAGATGAACCGGTCGTTCAATGGCAGGACTGGTGGGACTGCTCTTCACTACCTTTTCAGACTCGCATTTAGCATAAGACATGGGATGCCTTCGGGGAGAATCCCCATCACTGAACACTTCTACTGAACCAGTGCTGGAATGGCGTCGCATAGAAGGTGGTTGTCTGTTGGCTAGACTGCCTCTACTGGCCAGCTCTGCCTTTCCTTTAGCTGCAGTACTGTCCAAGAGTTCGGTTTGACTTAAACTCAAATTTTCTTCTAACGATTCGACTGTATTTTGTTCGGAACTGCTGTCCAACAGAATCTCTTTCAATACAAGAGACAAACGTTTGTTTTTGTTGTCTTCAGAATCTTCTTTCACTTCAAAGTTGGAAACAATTTCATGTAAACAGCTTTTAGTGACCGGAACAGCCATTCCAGCGGTTCGTTGTGTTTCCAAAAGTCTTCGCTCAAGAATAATGATGCGGTCCTTAAGCGCGCGAATGACAGCCGTGTACTCCAACTCCTTCTCTTGGATCAGTTGGATCTGAAGTTCTTCTTTTTGAGACATTCCGTGTCCTTTGTGTTGCAATTCTTTAATTAATTTCTTTGATTTGTGGTATTTCTTCTCTAAAGTATTGAATTGTATTTTAATGTCCTCTAAGAGACTGCAGTACTGGTCGGCCTCTTTGCGAGCACAGGTCACTTCACATTGGCTTTGCTTCAACTGAACCAAAGCGTCTTCTAATTGGTTATGCATTTCAGACATCTTTTGTTCGTGTTTTCCCTTAAGTCGGTTGAGATCTTCATTGAGTGAAGAGTTCTTAAACTCATATTCTTGTAATTTGCTTCGAATGGCTTCCAATTCCTCTCCTCTGCCACTGATCTCTTCAGTAGACGTGAAGTGTTTGCTTTCGCTTATATTCGAAGGAATCGTTTCGTTAATCGATTCGCTGTTTTGAAAATTTGAATCAAAAGCCGAATCAAATTCATTAGAAGTCATCTCTTCGTCGTCTTTGGCCTCTATTGTTGGCGAATCGGAAGACAAAAAGACATCCTTTTGAGAGTCGTATCCATTATCTACTGAATGGTCTGATTGTAATGACTGTGAAATCAATTGTGCGATTTCGCTGTTAATGTTATCCCTTTCCCGTCCAATAAGGAATCGAACCAAACCACTGGTCGATCGCAATACTGATGCCGCGTATGCCTGAGTCACGCCAACCAATGAGTTTCCGTCCACTTCTATGATCTGATCGTTAACTCTAATTCTATTTTAAAAATTATAAAAAAATCAGTTATTGAGACAAAAATTAAAGACAAAAGTTCTAACTTTTGGTCTCTATATGCGGCACCGTTTTCGGTGATTGTCTTCACAAATATTCCCAATTTCTCAATGCCTGCATCGGCGCCGACACCCATACTATTGATACAAAAAAGGGTATATTTTAAACAATAAACATAAGAAATGCATTGAAAACAAACCCAATAATACTGAGTCCGAGACCGTCCGGGCCTTTCATTAGTTCTACCGGAAAGACATCCATTCTTTCGATGCGTTTTTCTAATTCATATTCAGCGGATGCCACCACTGGATCCACGTCTTCATTGCGTCGGTCATAATCCTCGACCGAATGGGTTGAATAGACTTTCATTGGATTAGAACTGAATTTCACTTTTGTCTTCTTTCGCGGCGGAACTGGACATAAGAGCATTGAAATGCAATCTTCTGTTTCTTCATCGCTATTGTCTGGAAGACCCGGAGTTTCGATATAGAAGTGTCCGTCGGGTAGTAAATGATATTCGATGTCGTCTAAGACAATAGTTGTCTCACTATTAGTGGTCGTTAAGTCGTTCTCTGCATTGGCTTCTCCGCCACAGACGTCATCGAATTCGTTCTCTCCGTTCGATATATTAATAATATTATCGATGAGCCGAACGGTTGGCGTTTCGCCACTCAATTGGACGCCAGAATTCAATTGTCGTAACTCTTCGGCGCAGTTCTGTTCGCGTTTAGGTTCCAATTCGTCATTATTAGAGCTCAAGAGGCCTTCCATTTCGGTTTGCAACTGATCATCAGTGAACAAGTCCTGCCATGACTTGCGACTCAACAGTTTTTGTGCCTCTTCTTCGGTCATCATTTCCACGTCTTGAAAGCATTCGTCAAAATCAAGAATTTCAGGAATGCCTGAAGTGTCGCAACTGTTCAGATCCGGAAGGTTTTGATAATTATTTTCTATTTGAACGGAACTCTCCTTCTGATTGTCAGACATCTCTAAAACTATTTTATCGATGAGTTCTTCTTTTGCCGATAAATTAGAACTCAATTTGTCGTAAGAATCAGACATTTTGGTTGCAGTAGTGTTCGGATAAGTTCTTCGTTTGGGCTCTAATTCCTGACTTCTAACCAAATCTGAGGCAAATTGTTGCGATGGTATAGAACTGGAACGTCTCAGTGGAACGGGAGGCGTCTCTTCGCAGACATCCATTTGGTCCACACTTTTGGATAAATTCGACTGATTTTTATTCAGTCGTTCTTTCGGCCGAAAGTTTATATTCTCTTTCGGGTCCTCTTTGTGTTGATTATTGGAAACCTTTTGGTCAATAGAATCGGAAGAATAAGTAGTTTTGGCGTTAATTCGGTTCTTATTGTTATAGATTTCGTTTGGATTCAGAGAAGAGCTCACATTATTTGAGTCTTTGTTCACTCCATTGGATTCAATGACAGAATCGATGATATAATTGTGATTCGATTGGAAAGAACTTTTGGCACAAATCAGAGCCTCATTCACGTGAATGTCATTCTCTTTGGTCTCACACTTCTTCGGCTCATTTGTCTGAAGCTTTTCAAAGATTGCTTTCGCGTTATTAAATCGGGAAACTCTGCTCTCTGTCCGCCGAATCGATGGACTGATCCCTGTCTTCAATGGCGAGACCACTGAACTGACAGTGGATTCATATTTTTTGGTGATAACAGAAGACTTGGTTCCGTTGATTGCATTTGATTTGACCGACTCTTCGACAGGTTTTTTAATAATATCTCCGTTTTTCAGATTACCGTTATTTCCATTACTTATTAATTGAGTTTTGTTTTGAGGACTCTTTTGATTTAAATTTTGGCTTAAATTACTTGATTTGACTTTAGATTCGGTGATCACTGCAGAGGTGTTTGTCTTCTGATCGATAGTCTTATTGCTATTATTCGTATTATTATTAATGTTATTATTATTGAGTGAATTGTTCTCTTGCTTTGGCGGCGGAGGAGATAATGATTGGAAGAGATTTGCGATTTGACTCACTTTTGTTCCCAATTTTCGGCCACCGTTTGCACTAATATTATCTTTTTTGTTATCGGCGTTAGTCTTGTCCTCAAAAGTCAGTCTTAAAGAGTCAATCATTGGTCGCTTTTCGGCCGACGATGGCCTCACGTCCTGCCAACCGGTTCGGGAACGACTGGCCGCTAATATCTCTGCCCTTACGTTAGACATTGTCTTCAGATTTATATTATATTAAAAAATTGTGCGAAAAATATATATAAATAGAGAAATAAATTAATGTTTTTCTGAGTTATTAATACAAATAGTTATAGATTTTTGATATCAAATAACGAAATAATAAATATATTGAAAGCACATAAAGAGCACCAAATGTTTGTCCATTGCATACAATAAACACATTTTCAGACCAATTGCAAGAAAAGCCCGATTTGTGGCCAAGAATTCAGTGATAATTAAAATCCGATTTTATTTCCTTTTATTGTCTTTCACTTCAAATACAATAAAGCAATGAATCGATTGTTTTTTTCGGAGCCATTACTCCATCAACTGATCCATCAATTAGTGGACAAATCAATTACACAATTGATTTGGACATCACTTGAATTGATTGGACATTGAGTTGAGTGTGGAGTGAGTGAAGAGTTGATCACTGATTGAGTTATAATTGAGTGACAATTGTCTGAATATATTGTTGTTTAGCACCACTTCTCTCCACTTCTCTCTCACATCCGTTTCAATGCATTTCAATGTAGAGGTCAATGAATTACGTTATGTATAGAGAAGTCTGAAGTCTATCCAGAATTCAATGCAATATTCAATCCAATGGTTTGGCTCTGAGTTCGGACTCAACTCTTGTCTTGTCTATCAAGCGGTCGATTCTCAGGAATCAGTGCACAAATACATTGAACAGACTCTCCACTCCAAGACTGGTATTCCAGTTCCCAGTCTCCACCTTATATGCCCTGCGCTTCACAGAGATAGCGCCCACAATAGACCGGTCCGATTGGCACTGGTATGCAATGCGAGGCTTGAAATGCTATTCTAATAAAACTATTCCAAAAAGTTTAAGAAAAGTTTTGCCAGAATTAGGTCATTACGTGTTATAATTAACAAGACATCCAAAAACATACCTTTCCTACATGTCTTCGCTCGGCTTTATGTAAACTCACTTCACAGCACAGGTATGTTAGTCAACAGAATCTATTGATTTTAGTGAAAATTCTTTATCAAATTGTTTTATTAAAGAATATTTGATAATAGGATGAGTGGTTAAAGTGATTATACCTTTCCTTCTGACACCTGAAGAGTGAATGAGCTGTGAATGCGAGCCATTCATACATCCATTCATTCAATTCTATAATTATTTGAAAACCATATTTGAGTTTTTGCTTCAGATATGGATTTACAATATTTCTGACACATATTTCCAAAATAATAAGTTTTTTTTAAAGAATTGAATTTTTGATTAAAAACTTTTTTTTAAAAAATCAATTTAAAGGTTATAATGTTTTTATGACATTATGAGAGATCACAACTTTGATAACATCGAAGACTTCGATGACGACATCGACGAGAAGAGTCCTCTACAGCAGGACAGCATCTATAACAGGTTGGCCTACCGTTCCTTATATTTCTTAATTAATTATATAATAGTTTTTTGTCTAATAAATTAGCCTTATTTTCACACATATTATTGTGTTGTCTATGCATTGCATTGACTTTTTTGAAGTTCAGAACTAATTAGAGCTATTATATAGTAATTGACTTAATTAAGCAGAGAGAAGGACCTAGACCTAGAACTTGGTCAATTTTACAATAATTATAATCAAATCTTAAAAATTCACAGCTCATTGACATTTGTAATACAGAATAATTTAAAACAAATTATCTGACGATTAACATCTAAACTTTTTTTACAATTTTAAAAATGTGTCTAATATTTGACACATTTTATGCATAAATTCCAATTCAGAATAAATTTCAGAATGTGTTCAATAAAGTTGAACCAAATATGCGTTAAAATCACATTATTTTTTAAAATTCAGATACAATTTAGGCATTTTGTAATCCATTATCTTTTTATTGTAAAAAAAAACTTTGCAAAACTATTATCGATTCTTTGATATATTTTTTTGGATAATTATATTTATGATTACTCTAAATGTCATATCAGGAGCATTCAGGAGCAGACAAAGGGTTGGGATGTGTTTGTGTTATCCCCGAGCGATGACGAGGACGAGACCCTAAGCTCTAAATGGATTGAAATAATACTCAAATTACTTAAAATCATTACATATATCATCACATTCTTTGTGGTCCTGTCCTCTGCTGTTGTCTCCAAAGGCATTGTCTTATTTATGACTTCAATCATAAAAGCCAACCGAACCGTTTCTGTTTGTAATAATGGAATTCCTGGTCTGGAAAGGGATAAAAAATATTTTGCAGTTTTCCAATACGACGATCCCGAGAGAGTGGTCTGGATTTGGAGCTTATTTTTCATTCTAATAGTGCCAGAAATCATGACTTTGTTTAGAAGCGCCAGAATTTGTACCTTTAAATCGTATAAAATTCCGGACAAAACGACTTTCATTACAGTAATTCATAAAATTTACATTAATTCACAATTCAATTACAATTAAGATCTCTATTTCATTAGGTCTTTATAATGGAAAGTCTGCATACAATAGGTCTGGTATTCCTAGTGTTTATGATTCTTCCATCGCTGGATGTAGTGAAGGGCGCAATGCTTACCAATTGTTTGTGTTTTATGCCCGGAGTTATGTCAATGTTGTCCAGGCATTCAGGCGAAAGCAAACGACTCTTTAAAACAATTCTGGACTTCATCTGTGTTTCGGCACAATTCGCCGCTTTTATAATTTGGCCGATTGTTGCCAAACAAGAACGCAATCCAATGGCTAATTATATACCAATTGTCTGTTTTATGGTATCCCTGGGCTGGTGGGAGAACTACATCGATAAGAACGCATCGTTGAGTTGGATCAGGAGTTTGGCTAAAATCAAGCAAAAGCTTCAGAGGACGCGATATTTTGCTTTCATATTCATATCGATTTGGAAAATAATATTAATATTTCTTACAATGCTTTTATCGCTATATATCACCGATGGAACCATTGGAAGTGTTTTCTCAAAATTTAGAGAATCCTTTGTTTCACATAAAATACTGATCCAAAGGGACAGATCGGATATCATATCTCTGGGAAATACCGACCAATTCGTGGGAATAGAAAGCGAGACGTTTGAAATCAATTCCCGTTCTTCGTCTCCGATTTGGTTTATTTTGATTCAGGTGTTCACGACTTGGATCTGTTATGTTGTGGCAAAGTTCACGTGCAAGATATGCATTCAGGGCTTCAGTTTTGCATTTCCTATCAGTCTTACAGTTCCGGTCACTATCTCAGCATTGATTGCCTTTTGTGGCGTTCATTTCGACAACAAGTGTAAGATCTCTGACTTCTTTATCCCGAAGTACTTGTTTTGGTACTGCAATGAAGAGCCGTTCATAAGAGACGAGCCATTCTTCAATATTCACGCCATTATGTGGTTGTTTTGGCTGTTGTCTCAGACCTGGATTGCAATCCACATATGGGCGCCTAAATGTGAACGATTGGCTACAACTGAGAAATTGTTTGTCAATCCTATGTATTGCGGGGTTATTATCGACCAATCGATAGCTTTTAATAGAAGAAGGGATGACGAGGAAGAGATTAAGAGCGAAGATATTAATCTGGAAACTGAGACAAATAATATGACGGATGCGTCTCAACATTATGAGACCATATCGGAGAATATGGACGACAAGAAGCGGTCCAATCCCTACAGTACTGATCACATCATTCGGATCTATGCGTGCGCTACAATGTGGCACGAGACCGCTGAAGAGATGGTACAAATGCTTAAGTCAGTTATGAGGATGGATGAGGACCAGAGCGCCAGAAGAAATGCACAAAAATACCTGAGAATTGTTGATCCGGACTATTATGAGTTCGAAGGTATGAACAACTGATTATAATTTATAATTTATTGAGTAATAATTAAGTTATAATTTGTTTTGTTTTACCAAAAGTTCACATCTTTTTTGACGACGCGTTTGAGTTGTGCGATGAGAACGACGAAGACATGGTTGTCAACAGGTTTGTCAAACAGTTGGTTGAAGTGATCGATACGGCCGCCAGTAATGTCCATCAGTGCAACATTAAGCTTAAACTGCCCACAAAGGTACCGACGCCTTATGGGGGGCGAATGGAGTGGAAAATGCCCGGACAGAACAAACTTATAGCTCATCTCAAAGACAAGGCTAAAATCAGACACAGGAAGCGCTGGAGTCAGGTATGCAATCAATGTTTGCAATTCTATAACAAATTTGATTCATTGAATGGTATTTCAGGTGATGTATATGTATTACCTGTTGGGACACCGACTCATGGAATTGCCAATTGATGTGAACAGAAAAGCAGTTATGGCTGAGAATACATATTTGCTTACACTCGACGGTGACATCAACTTCAGGCCACACGCCGTCCAGCTTTTGGTCGACTTAATGAAAAAGAATCGCAATTTAGGCGCCGCTTGCGGTCGCATCCATCCGGTCGGCTCCGGGTTTATGACTTGGTTTGCATTGCATTGCAAAACAGTTGACTTTTTTACTTAAAATCTGAATTTCTTATAAAAGGTATCAGAAGTTTGAGTACGCAATCGGTCATTGGCTCCAAAAAGCAACCGAACATATGATAGGGTGTGTGTTGTGTAGTCCCGGGTGTTTCTCACTCTTTAGAGCAAAGGCTTTGATGGACGACAATGTTATGCGTCGATATACCGCCAGATCAGACGAAGCCCTGCATTATGTTCAGTACGATCAGGGAGAGGACCGTTGGCTCTGCACTCTTTTACTACAAAGAGGTCTGCAATCCATTCAATGGTTTAAACACTTTTAAAACTGTATATTCTAATGCTTTAATAGGATATCGCGTCGAATATTCTGCGGCTTCTGATGCATACACTCACTGTCCGGAAGGTTTCGGAGAATTTTATACTCAGCGCCGCCGTTGGGCGCCGTCAACAATGGCTAATATTATGGATTTGTTAGGAGATTACAAGAAAACAGTGAAAGTTAATGACAATATTTCGTTGCCGTATATCATATATCAGGGAATGTTAATGATCGGCACAATCCTAGGTCCGGGCACTATATTCCTAATGTTGGTGGGTGCTCTCGTCGCCGCATTTCGCATTTCCAATTGGGACTCATTTTATTACAATATAGTTCCCATTGTATTCTTTATAATAATTTGTTTTGTCACCAAAAATGAAGTCCAAATATTTGTGGCACAGATACTAAGTGCTGCCTATTGTCTGTTAATGATGGCTGTGTTTGTGGGTCAGGCCATTCAAATGACTGAAGACGGTTTGGGCTCTCCATCCGCCATATTCTTTATATCATTGACCGGGAGTTTCATTGTTGCGGGTCTTCTTCACCCGCAAGAGATGGGATGTTTGGCACCGCTATTGTTGTACTTCCTGTCCATTCCGTGCATGTATTTACTGCTTATAATCTATTCTTTGGTTAACCTAAATGTCGTCACTTGGGGTACACGAGAGGTGCAGACGAAGAAGACTAAGAAAGAGATCGAAGAAGAAAAGAAAGCGACGGAAGCGATGAAGAAAAAGAATTTATTGGGATTTCTGAATATGGGGGACAACCGTAAAGAGGAGGGAAGTATTACTTTCAATTTGGCCAACCTTTTCAAATGCATGTTCTGTACGTATCCCAAACCCAATGAAGAAGCCCTACATTTGGTCAAAATTCAGGACCAATTGGACTCAATTAACCAAAAATTAAATGTTTTGGAGAAAGGAATCGATCCGATGGGTCAGTCGAAAAGGACATCCATCGGTAGAAGCGCTAAATTTTCAGATAATCTTTCGACTGTCACTGAAAATGATGACGAAGAAGAGTTTGGATCTGAGACATCAGATATCAATATCGACGACAAGGAATCGGATACAAAGCATGACAGGGATGACCTCCTGAACCCCTATTGGATGGAAGACAGGGATCTAAAGAACGCTGAAGTGGCGTATTTGCATCCCTCGGAAATACAGTTCTGGAAGGATCTGATCGGAAAGTATTTGTATCCAATCGAACAAAACAAAGAACATCAGGAAAGGGTGGCCCAGGACTTAAAGGAACTCAGGAATAGAGTTGTGTTCGCATTCTTTATGTTGAATGCACTGTTCGTTTTGGTGGTATTCCTTCTGCAACTAAATAAAGAGATTCTTCACATCGATTGGCCGCTTGGCGTCAGAGAAAACATTACTATAAATCCGGACACAAATGAATACATTGTAGACAAAGAATATTTGGAATTAGAACCGATTGGTTTGGTTTTCGTCATATTCTTCGGCACTATTCTTGTGATACAATTCGTTGGAATGCTTTTCCACAGATTCGGAACCCTTTCCCATATTTTGGGTCAGTTTTTGTCTTTAATTCAAACAATTATTGTATTTATAATACATTTGTTTAATATTTAGCTTCTGTTGAGTTGTCGTTCTGTTCGCCTAAAGTGGAAGACGTAAACGAAGACGACTTTATTGATAAGAATGCCATTCAAATCGCCAGACAATTGCAAAGACTCAGAGGAATAGATGGCGACGCACAGAGTGATGACTCCAAGTATGGAAATAGAGTCGAAAAGAGGAAAACTATCTTTAATTTGGAAAAGAGACTACAACCCCATCGAAGGATCGGCACTTTGGACGTGGCCTTCAGGAAGAGATTTATGAATATAACCAATAATATGGCCGAAGGTATGTCTTTAGACCGGATCTCATTCAACATTAAACCAAATTTTGTTGTCTTCAGGAACACCAATATTGGGTGGAATCAGAAGTAAAGAACACTTTTTAGCGCTGGAGAGACGAAGGAATACATTGATTGCGGGCGAGACTCATACCCGACCCGGAATGCAAACACTTGGTGCCAAAAATGAATTCATCAGAAATAAGAACCGCTCGACTCTGGACTCCAAAAGGCCGCGCAATGGCGGGGTTGACGTTAATGGCGGACATTCTAATAGGGCTTATGTTCTTGATTCAGATGACGAACAAAACCCAAACGACATTCCAATTAATTTAAACATTTATAGTCCGGGTTCGCGCGTCAGTGTCAACAGTAGTGTCAGTAAACGACAGAGTCTTAACAGTCATAATCTCTGATTACTTTGTTTTTCACACAAATTAATCGATTTTTATATATATTTTATACAATTCTTCAAATTTTATGCTTTTATTTAAAAAATAAAAATTATTTTTCTATTGACAATGAATTTAAATCATTGTCCAAATCATCCAAATCGATGTCATCCTCGTCTGCAAACAGTGTTTCATCAATGGGTGGACTTTCAATCATTTCTTTGTCTTCACCTCCCGTTGCGATCGCTTCTGTCGTATCGGTTGGAACATTGAATTCTCTAGAAGTGGTTTGAGTGCCGGTGCCGTCGGTTGCCTTCGCTGCTAACGCTAAGGATTCTAAATCTAGTTCTTTATAAACCACTTCTTCTTCCTCTTCGTCGTCGCTTTCATTATTCTTAATGTATTCGTAGGCGTCCTCTCCGTCAGACATGTCCTCATCTTTGGCCAAATCGGGATTAAATGTAAACATTTCTCTTCCACTTAAGCCGACATTCTTTCCGGCCTTGAATTCCGCTTTTTTCCGATCGGTTTCCTTCTGGTCTTTGTCTGACTTCTCTCTGATCTTCTTTCGCTTCCATTCGAGAAACGATTCTAAAGTTATTTTTGTCAAATGGTAACCGAGTTTTGCCCTTTCGATCTCAACCAACTCCTCAATAGTGATGTCGTCCTTCTTGTCGTGTTTTTTCCTGTCTTTGTTCAGTACAAACCCGGGCGGAAGTGCGTGTCTGTAATGGCATTTATCGCCTCCATTAGGACATTCCCAAAACCAGCCGTATTTAGAGGATTCCAATGCTTTAAATCAATTCAAATCAAAGACTTAATACTTCAATGGTTTTATATTTAAGAGTCCATACCATCGATGAAATGTTTGCATATAATGTCAGTCGTCGGCATTTTTCCCTCCTTTTCGCCGTGTTTTTTGTTAACCACTTCTTGTAGTTTCTCGTCGTCCCAGTCATCCATTGTGTCCTCTGGTCTGTCGTCCGTATAGACACTCTTCTTCTCACTCTTCCTCTCGAGTGTCAAATCGTGGCTAAACTTACATTTGTCTCCTTTACCGCATTGTCCGGACTTAAAGAAAGCGCACAAAACAGACTTCGGATCCACTCCTTTCTCCACCTTCTGAGTCATGACCGGACGGAACAATTGATTCATTTCGTCGGTAATCTTCTTCTTCTCATCCTTTTTCGCGACTGCGGGCGGCAGAAGATCCGTCTGAAAGATAAGCAAACGATTGGAATGGTTTGGATGATCGACAATAAGTGAATCCATTGTATGCATACCTTCTTCTTGTCTCCACTTTGTTTGACCTGATGCTGGACTTGTTGTATAAACTTCTGTTGTTTTGTTCCCTTTTTATTCTTCAGACCAAATGTCTTGTCCTTTGAGTGAATGATAACATAATTGATATGAATATTGGTCTGAATTGTCTGAATGGTTGGATCAATACCTCAATGATCTTCTCCTTCTTCTTTTCGACCGTCTTTTTGGAGGGCTGTTGAGCCGACGGCGCCTTTTTTGGTGGCATTTCTCATACAAACCAATCAATTGTTTTGTTATTAATATTTAAATTCAATTCAATTAATAATTAATAAAAAAAATTAAACAAAAACTTAAAAAATTGTAAAACATATGAAAG
>JAQIYF010000079.1:0-15408 GCA_034700865.1 Oribatida sp. Gr-Ori-00025
ATAATATAAATATTATTATCTAATGATTTAATTTAATAATGAATTATAAATGAAAGAAAATATATTTAAAATATTCTTTCGTCTAATATTTATTTAACTTTATTATTGATTAGGAATATAAGAAATATTTAGAATATTTAGAATCATTAATATTAATAATGATATACTGATTGTATGCTTTCCTGTCTGTCCTTATAGCGGGTGTCGGTTCCCTATGTGTCGGTCTTATATTCTTTTGCTCAATATTCGCCTCAATACTGACCGACAGGTTTGGTATCCAACGAATTAGTTTTATTGGAGGACTTTTAGCCACAATCGGAATGTTTATGAGTTCGCTGTCGACTAATTTAACGCATTTATATATCACATATGGACTGATACTTGGATTGGGAGCTTCTCTGGCTTACGCACCTTCACTCGTCATATTAGGCCACTATTTCAACAGACGGTTAGGTTTAGTAAACGGTTTGGTAACGGCTGGAAGTGCTGTCTTCACCGTAATTATGCCGATCTTACTTAAGATGCTAATCGATAGTAAAGGAATCCAAAGTACTCTCGAATACTTATCACTCCTAATGTCAGTTCTGATGGTCTGTGCGCTTACATTCAGAGAAAACCTATCTTTCAATGAGAAGCCCTATAATAGCAGTGAAATAGAAAAGCCTAAGAGTGCCATCAAAACTGTTTTCAACGCTTCTCTATTCAGACACCGACTATACCTGTTCTGGTCGTTGACAATACTGTTGTCATTGTTTGGATACTTTGTTCCGTTCTTTCATTTAGTAAAACACGCAAACGATATAAACTCTGAATTCAATGGTGAAGTGTTGGTCACCTGCATCGGCGCCTTCTCCTGTTTGGGCCGGTTTATCACCGGACCCATCGCCGACATATCGGGTGTCAATCGTATTATTTTACAACAAATAGCCTTTTGTTCCATCGGTTTACTCACAATCCTTCTAACGGTTGCCAACAGTTTTGGACTTTTATTCATATGCTGTGGTTTAGGAATATTTGACGGCTGTTTCATATCACTTCTCGGACCCATTGCCTTCGATTTGGTGGGTCCGGAGAACGCCAGTCAAGCCATTGGTCTTCTGCTCTGTCTTTTGTCATTTCCACTGACTGTCGGCCCCCCTATTGCTGGTGAGAATCAACTCAAATATCAGATTTCCATTCAATTTCTAATTCAATATTTCATTGATAGCCTATTTATACGACATTAATGGCAACTATAACATGGCGTTCCTGTTGGCCGGCATTCCTCCCATTTTGGGGGCAATTCTCATGTTTTTGATACTAAGAATGCAAAGGGAACTGAAAAAAGTGGTGAAACACTCGTACGAAGAGACTAATGGACACAAGTCTGGCCATGAAATCAAGGCATCGATATTGGCGTCAACTGAGGTGAACGGCCACGACATAAGCCAATTGCGCGCATCACTAGTCAGTAATAATGAGGTATAATATAAACCGAACCAAAACTATAGATTCGATTCGATTGTAATATATTTTAACTAAAAAATGTTCAAAAGTGCCATAAATTACATAATAATTAATAAATTTATAAAATTATTATTTTTAATGAATTGTTTTAACCGAACGATTGTTTACATGAATTAATGAGCATTTGGTTAAGAAAACGATTAAATAAATAGAAAAAAAAATTATTTTATACAAAGAAGTCCTTGTATTTCAATCACGAATGTCTCGAACCTCCGTTTGAAGGCCGCCCTATGGACTCGGGCGCCGTCGAGTGACAGCCCTTCCATCAGCTTTTCGAATGCCATTTGTGACTGTTTCTGAACAGTTGGCTCTTTCGATGAATTGATGATTTGTTGCGCCAATTCTTGATATTTGGATGGAAAGGAACAGATGAGTGAGAAGAGAGCGTTGGCCACACTCTCCCTCATTGTCACGTCATTACTGGTTCCGCATTCAAAGAGAGTGAACTCAAAGATTAAGTTCAGAAACGGTTCCAGAAATCGGACTATTGTCTGGAATTTGTTTGGCTCTCGCATAGCATGAGTGCCCAAAACAGATATTATTGTCAGACAATTGCTCTTCACTTCAGTTCCAAATCTGTGAAAAACAATTGAAAACAATTGTAAATATTTCTCAATTTTTTCTTCTCATATCTAATCTCTTTATCGAATAATATTCTAAAATAAGTTTTAATATAAACTCAGTTTTCAGATAAGTTTCGCGTTTCTAATGGTTTGACAAATAGACATAAAATCATAAATTATTTGAAAATTGATATTTTGTCGGAAAAAAGTATAAATTCTTAGAAAAGGCGATAAAACCAATAAAATGTAAATAAAATGTTATAAAAATAGATATCAATTAGTGTTTGAATCGATAACTTACGTGGACTTAAGGGCGAGTTTAACGCTCTGTACGATTGATTGCATGAGATGGTCGGGCAGTCCCTGCAAACGGTCCGGATCTTCACATAGAAATACAATCAGTTTGTAATAGCTTTGACATAATTTGGGGAACTCTAGCAGTTGTGCACTCATTAGAGGCATAATTATGTTTAGGCCGACAAACACTACTTGAGTTGCGCTTATATTTGAGTTCTGGTCACCCTTTACGTCATGAAACCATTCGATGAAGTCTTTTGCCGCCAAATCGTTCAAAAAGTTGAGAATCACTAGAATGTCATTATAGGTCTCCTCGTCATCAGATGCCTCGCGCGAAGAGCGCCCGGAATTGTGTTTCGCGTATTCGTTGAGAATCGCAATCGAAGTGTTGTAGAAACCGATGATATCGGTGTCCGATAGATAGCATAGAATCCGATTCGCCAGTTGTGCCAAAAGGTTCAGAATCGCTAAAACAGTTTCGTTATAGTTGTGAAGAATTGACAGCATTTTTGGTAATCCATGAAAAATGGGTGCAATAAAGTTGGGCCAAACACTTGTTATATTCACAGCTGTCGTCCCGCACGCAATCCCTTCCAGACATTCACAGAGCTCTACCACCGCTTGTCTTAATGGTTCGCTAGTATCCCGTTCCTCAACAGAGACTCTGATCTTATAGTAGCGTTCGATCAATGGTTGAAAGAGTTGGTCATAAAGTTCTTGTTTATAAGTGACGATATGGACGAACACCTGATATATGTTTTTTCGCGTTTCAATCGAAATGTTCTGCAACTCATTGGCCGAGTGTTTAGCCAATAGTTTATTCATATTTTGACAATTGTTTAATGCTTTACATCTTTCGACACAATTCCTTACGAATTGCACTAAAGTTAAAGACGACTCTTCAGTCACTTGAGTTTCAGCCGACCAGAAGACCAGTTTTGTGATGATATGGTCAACAATAAAGTTGAGGACATTATTAGCATAAGGAGAGTCCCGACCAAAGCACGAATTGAGTGCAATACTCATCTCATTGTAGTCGTTCTCATTGGGCAACAGATAGGTTAACATAAATCTTGAGGTAAACATCGTTAGGGAAAGGGAGACCTGAGGACTGACCCATTGAATCAGACTATTCTCACACAAATACTTCTCCATTTGACACAATTTTAAGAAAGTAGTGATTATTCTGACGATCGGATCCACAGAATTGCCCGAAAATGGATCGAAGTTTTGCAGCGATTGTATGGTTTGGCTTAAGTCTGACTGAGAATTAATGGATAGAGACATGACTTGTGATGGAATCAGTTCTCTTTCGCCGTAATTCGTTTGAGTCAAGACATTGGATGTGATTAGGATTAGCCAATGAATGTCTTCATTCAAAGCGATCCATTCATTTGTCTTTTCCTGGGTTTGGCCGTCGCGTCGCAAACATGTCTCGTATTGATTGACTCGAATCGATAAGATTCGAATCAAACTATTGATTGAATGGTTCGCATCGATGCGTGCAATACATCCGATGGAATTCAGTTGCTCTGAATATAAGATTATGTCGTTGTCTTCAAATTCTTGAATGTCGTCTTCGGTGTCATTCGCCGGTACTCTTAGGCCCTCCGGTTGGCAGAGATGGATGCGAACAAAGGCCTCAAATATAGGTCGGGTCCAGACGGCCAATGATTCCAATTTAATCATATCTTGTGTGCGATTCTCAGCACTCGAATCAATTTCTTCGCGTCGATTGGCTCTCTCTATGATCGCAATGACAGACATCCAAGAGTTCAATAGATTATCGATCGATAGCTTATAGCGTTCGAAGTCTTCTTCATCTTTAAAGCTGAGCGAATCGAATAGGATTTTGCACGTGATTTGTGCCATCATTTCCAGAAACGACTTCAAGAGTTCTGTTTCGACAAAATTGATTTGATCTCTGCATTGAAGTCGAACACAGATTCTGTTAATAACAGCACTGATTGGCACCACTTCTGAGATATTAATGGTTTCACAGATTCTGTTCACTAAACCTATTGTTCCGCTAATTATTGTTTTAAGAAATTTAGTTCTGTTTTCAGCGTTTATAATAATGGGTCCGTTAAGTGATGACAACTGATTAATGCATTGCAAAGAGTAGTGCAAAAGCTTCTCCTCATTGGTTGTGCGCAAACATAAATGCATTTCCAAGAAAATAGTGATGACATCCCCGTCCAGAAGCACTTCTTTCCAATCGATGGCCGGCTGTAGGACTGGGTTCTCAATAGAGTCGACATGTTTTGCGTATTGAGACGAGAAGATAGTGATGACATCGAAATTCCACGAAAGGATAAAATCGCAAATTCTTAACAGTTTTACACCAAATAGAGTCCATTCAAGGGTTCGGTTCTCTTCGGGAAGTCTCAGATGAGTCACTAATGAGGAGACAACGCATCGGAATATACTCTTGAGGTGTGTGTTCTCAAACTTCTTCTTCGCTCTGAGATGTGTGGCCCACGAGAGGCCAAAGTCTGAGGCGCGGGTCGACGACGAGTACTCGTTCAGCACTGATAGCAATGAAGTGCAACAAACCATTCGTGAGTTGATATCACTGTTAGTGTCAGACAGAGTCTCAAACAGATAACCGAGAATTTGAGCCAAAGTTAACGAATCGTTTCCCTCATCGATGGCAACCCTTTTGACAATTATAGCGCAAACCAACAAAAGCTGTTCGCAAACAAACGGTTCCAATCGATGGCTATTCACGTATTCATTCAAATACTTCAAAAGCATTTTCCGCTGTTCTTCGTTCAGACAATTCCAGTCTCTGATGACACCATTCTTGAGACAACACCCGCTCTGGTACTGAACAAACGGAACAGCACTCGACTCTAAGATATGCCGACACATATCGAACGGACATTTGGTTTTCTGAAAGTCTAAGAAGACCTGTTGGGCGCCATTCCTCTGCTCGTAAGTCACACACTCTGGAGGTGCCTATCGGTGGTCAACAATACAATCAATTAATCATTAAATCATTGAATCAATAAAAGTGTTAATCACTTACTAAAAGCATTTGAGCGCAAGTTTCCAATTGTTTTATGATATTCTCATCCATTTGAGACATAATTGCAAATCAATTGATTCAAAAATCAAAAATAATTAAAAATCAATTAATTGTAAAACAAAACTAATTATAATTAAAATGCATTTAAATTAATATTAACTAAAAATAGTTTCCATTCTATGAGTGAATCGATCGGAAAGACAACAAAATTATTGTAATTTTGTTTAAAAGCATTCAATGCTATCAATAGAATAGGTGTTGCTATGAGTTGGCGATTGTAAACAATCTTAAAACACGTTAACTCACACTTCAGTTTACATTCACTTTACCCGACATTCCGTTCAATAGTTAACACATTTTTTATTTATTTTCTCTAATTATCCGAAACTCATTAATAACTCAAATATTCTATATTTTCGCTCAATTTATAAAAAAAACTTTTTGAAACACAAATGCAATGAATTTTGTTTAATAAGCAATTGTAGAGTAATTTAGTATTTAATTCATTGAATTAAATGCTTTACTTTTGGACCATTACCGCCCCTATTACTACCCCTCAGTCCCCCCGGTCTCCTATAGTAAGCCATTAGATTCTAATGATTAGAATAAAAGCCCCCTTTTTTGACATATAATGTAATAAAAAATTTTAAATTACAGTTAAATTAAAGGTTTAATTAATAAATTCAATTCAATATTTAGTAAACTTTTCTTTTGTTAAAATCGATTAAAATATTTGATAGAAAGCATTCGTATTTTAAAATTGCAATTCAATTAAATTCTAAATAACTTTACTAATCATTGATTTAATACTTTATTTGCATTTAAATTTATATTCGCATTGAATAAACATTTTATTGCTTTGTCTTTCAATCCAATCATACCATCCATTGATTAGTTTTCTAAGTATTGCATGAATTCTAAGTTTATTGACCTGTAATTCAATACTATTTTATGGGTAAAAACACATTACTGTCAACCCATAGAAAAATAAATAAATTAAAACCATAGTTATTATCGTCTCTGTCCACAAAATATATGCCCGGACATGTCAGGGTAATGCCCAAAGCATGTATTAGTGCCACAAAGTTCAACATTAATATAAAATAATATTTATATTTAGATGCTTTTGACCAAGGTTAAACATGTTTTTTTGGAATAGAGTATTAGTAATACTGTATTACATATCTCATCTACTTTAGTTTTGCCATTAAAATAATTTGGATAAAAGGTCCAAATGTTTGACTGGAATGCTATGCCTTGGAATTGAATACAACTCTGTTCTCAAATAAATTATAAATTATGTGAAATAAAAGTTGTGTTAAATTCCAATGAGTTTTAACAGAACTGGACTTCAGAACTAAAAATAGTTTTTGGATTAAACTTGAATTCAATCGCGAAGTGAATCCTTTTAAACAATGAACTCAAGTATTAGTGAGACTTAACTCTACTTTGATTTGCAATTTAATCATTGATTTCATAAATCGTAAATAAAAGTGATTTTTAATAATAGATTAGATTTAAGGCCTTTATATCTATGGCAGTGAATGATTAAAAGCTATTTTATGAACAAAATGAGTACCAAATCATCGGTTCAGTCATTAACAGCTGTTTTTGAAGTTTATTTCGCTTTAATTGTTGTTTACTTTTCAAACATGTTTTCAGACTTTTAATACTTTTAGTGACTTTTTATTAAAATTATTTTTAAAATGAGTTAAAAGTGAATTAACAATGCGTTCAATGCGTTAGACATCGAGTCAGTGAATGACTGAATGATTGTCTGATTCACTGATTTAGTGATTGTTTTATATTTCAATTGATTTAATGGTCAGTCATATCAAGTGATCCGTTAATTAAAACTTTAAATTAGATTAAAATTGAATTAATATTTAAATAATTATTGGATTTATAACACAATTAACAATTACAGAAATTTGTAATCAATTGTATGTCGGCTTCACTTGAATTGAGTGTTTGATTGAGTTATTGATTATTGAATTGAATAGAAAGCGATGTCATCGGGTGGTGCGCCCAGTGGTGGGACCGGTAATACCGGTGCCCATCGGTATCGATATAAGAATACAGGTCTGGACGCACAGGAATTGCGTCGAAGACGTGAAGAAGAAGGCGTTCAACTCAGGAAACAGAAGAGAGAAACCGAGTTATGTAAGCGAAGAAACTTAGCTCAAAGTGGAGATGAATGGCCTACCGGTGCTCCCAATGATGACACCACTGGTGGACAGACACAAGTCATCACTCCTGAAATGGTGGCCGCGCTCTACACCGAAGACGTGGAACAGCAACTGATGGCGACCCAGAAGTTTAGAAAACTATTGTCAAAAGGTTTCCATCCATTCATTGGAAATGAGATTTGATTTGAAACTAATTCTTCATTTCTTAACAACAGAACCGAATTTACCCATTCGTGATGTGATCCAAACCGGAATCGTTCCCCGATTTGTTGAATTCCTTCACAGAGACGACAATTCTGTCCTTCAGTTTGAGGCCGCGTGGGCGCTGACCAACGTTGCGTCGGGCACTTCACTACAGACCCGAATGGTGATAGAGGCCGGAGCTGTTCCCGTATTCATTCGGCTCTTAGAATCAACTCATGAGGACGTTCAGGAACAGGCGGTCTGGGCTTTGGGTAACATTGCGGGCGATTCCCCCGAATGTCGGAACTTTGTGTTGGATAACAACGCTTTAATACCTTTACTTCAGTACGTATTGAATGACTTTTGTATTGATTTTATATAATTGTCTAACAAATGAATGGTTCAACTGATCCATAGATTGCTCAGTAAATCTTCGCGAATATCGATGACTCGGAACGCCGTTTGGGCGCTCTCTAACCTCTGTCGCGGCAAAAACCCTCCGCCGAAGTTCGAGTCCGTCAGTCCATGTCTGCCTGTTTTGGCGCGACTTCTCTTTCATAGTGATAGTGATGTGTTGGCCGACGCCTGTTGGGCGCTCTCATACCTGAGCGATGGGCCAAATGACAAGATTCAGGCCGTGATTGACGCCGGGGTTTGTCGTCGTTTAGTTGAATTACTGATGCATTCAAATCAAAGCGTAGTTTCGGCCGCTCTGAGAGCCGTCGGTAATATCGTAACCGGAGATGATATGCAAACCCAAGTCATTCTGAACTGCAATGCTTTGCCATGTCTTCTACACCTCCTGTCCTATACCAAGGAATCGATTCGGAAGGAGTCCTGTTGGACGATATCAAACATTACCGCCGGAAACAAACAGCAGATTCAGGCCGTCATTAACGCCAATATATTCCCGATTCTCATAGAAATCCTATCGCGCGCTGAGTTCAAGACGCGTAAGGAGGCGGCCTGGGCCATCACAAACGCAACCAGCGGGGGCTCTCCCGAACAAATAAAGTTCTTAGTAGACCAGGGATGCATTGCACCGCTCTGTGAGCTCCTCACTGTAATGGATCCCAAGATCATTCAGGTGGCGCTCAATGGCATCGAAAACATCTTAAGATTAGGAGAAGCGCTTTCAAAGGGTCCCAACGGTAATGGAGTGAACGAATTCGCCGTTAGAATTGAGGAGTGCTATGGTATGTCTGGGAAAAGGCTATGAACTGACCTAACGTTCCCTTTTTTTGTACGTTTACAGGACTCGACAAAATAGAGTTCCTTCAGTCTCACGAAAACGTAGAGATATATCAAAAGGCATTTGAAATCATTGAGCGATACTTCGGAACAGAAGACGAGGAATCAGCGATCGCGCCGTCAGTGGACGAGAACAATGAGTTCGCATTCGGCGCGGACTCCACTACTTCTAACCCTCAGTTCCAGTTTTAAAGCCATTTCAATAAATTTAGCGAAAGGTATGTCCGAATCGAACCATTAGTCAGATAATGAACCCATAAATCGCAGCTTTATTTCCGTTTTATTCAATTATAACTTAGTTTTTAATAGATTTAAACGAAAGAGAAAATTAATAATAAAAATAATAAACAAAATGTTTTAAGAATTTACTAACGGTTCTAACGGTTCCGATATATGAAATAAGACCTGAAATTTGAATCAATTCTTAATATTGTTATTAAAAGAATGTTTTGCTGTTCTAATTATGCGACAAATAAGACAACAAATCAAACATACATTTAATGAACGCTAACAACACATTAATATAAAAATTGAATTGAATTTTAACCTAAAAAAATGTGTATTAATTATTGATTCAATACTTTGTTTACACAATTAAATACTAAATACATGTACAGAAGTGAACGACTTTTTACAGAATAATAAAAACACATTCAATAAAATGTACAGAATTTCAAAAGTTTAACTAATAAAGTGTCAAATAATAACTTTTAATTAATTATATTCTCAAAAAGCTCTTCAATTGATTTGATTTTTGTTTGTTTTGTTTTTCATGCACTTTGTGTTTGTGATTAACTAATAGTGAGATTCAAATGCATTTTCCAATTCCCGGCCCAATAGTTAGACTAACAGTTACTCTGGTTTTTGTATTTATTTTATAAAAAGTAAACTATTTATTCATTAGTTAATTGATTTAACCGACAATTGGTTTTTGATTTGAATTATTTTTTTAATGAAATCTCAATCTAATATAGATTATGAACAATAGATGTATCGAATCATTCGATTGACTCAATCAATACAATTGTTGACAGAATTTATACAAAAACTTAACTGTCGTTTAGATTTTTGTGATAATAGGCCGGGTTTTTGCCTTTAATCGGCAGCGGATGGGCCTCTGTATTGAACACCCATTCGTCAAATGAGACCAAATCGTCGGTCGAGAAAATCAAATACAAGTATTTGAATGTTTCGGCCAAAAGGAAACTCTGCTGAACGTCATCTTTAGGACTGTTCACATCGTAGACATTCTTAATGCCTGAGTAACCGCTCTCTGTTCGGCAGTACTTGTGTATGGCTTGAGCCGCACTCCAGGCCCAGTCTCTGTACTTATTGTCGTGAGTGAGTCGCCACATATAAAACCAGCCCTCAATCACTTCCGGCCTTTGGATATAATACTTCTCGTTTGGCCTAAAGTCAAACAAATTAATTGTTAAATAATTCGATTGATTTGAATGGTTGTCAAACCTGACGGCCTTCGCCTCCACATTATCGGTGAATCTGAAGGATTCGGGACCTATTTTAGTGGCCGTTCGGTCGTACGACTCGTGACAGGTTCGGGCGATTTCAGCGCCCAATTCCAAGTAATGGTCTTTTTGTTTCTGAGGAAGTGATTGACCGCTGAGAGCAATGACTCCGCCGGCAAAGCAGGCCAAGTGATCCATCTTATGCTCGAGTCTGTCGTATTTCATTTCAGCCAAATATGTCAGACCAGACGTCGACTTATGGATCAGATTCTTCTCAATTGCATCGATGGCTTCGTCCCACATCTCTCGAGCCTCTGTGTCCTTACCGTCCGATTGTATCCATTCTTTCAGTAAATACTCATAAAAGCTGTCGCCGAGCGCTCCCATAGATATATGCGCTGAACAGACATTTCAATAAATTTATTCATTATTAACAATTTGATAGAAATGATAAAACTCTTCATTTTATAGAGAATTGCAAATTATTTCGATTTAAATTTGGATTCAATTTCGATATAGTGTTGGTATTCATTGATTTTGGGTTATATGACCTCACATTTTAGTGGTCAACTAAAAAGTTGGGACAAAATACCCCAAAAAGGGTCTGATAGTCGACCCATGAAATCGGTATAAATATAGAAAATTTGCGAAAATTGTTCGAAACCCCGTATAAAAATGTATATATTTGGGGGTTGGGGGCGGGAAAGGGGTCAAACTCAATGACCAGAATGATATTTTGAAAAAAGCTCTCAAATTGAGAGCACATTCAATGTGTGAACGCATGAAATGCCATAAAATGTATGCAAAATGTGTCTCACGTTTAGAGGAAATAATAAATCTTTATATTAATAATGAATTGATGAGACATATGGCGTGAAAGACAATTACATTTAAAATAAATGAATCAATAATTATATTATAATGTTATGAATGCATCTATTTTTTTGGCGTTTAATGAGGACCCGGAGGCCCTATAGAGAGAAATTGAAAAAGGAGCAGAATTTTAATATGCCTGTCCAACACTACCCTAAATAACCCATGCATTCAATTCAAATGTTTATATGATTACAGCCTTTAAGTGACAAAAAGTGTAATTTATTGCAAACAACGCTAAGAAATGATTGCATTCCTTATGAAAATGATTTGTAATAATATTAGAAATAGATTTATAAATGAAATGATACATACGTTGACCGAATTGTCCGGTTTTAGGGTTAATATAGTTGGGGTAAAGCCCGCCGTGAGGTTTGGTTAACGATTTCAATATACGTCTTATGTTAAACACCTTATCTTTATATACATTATCGCCCGTAATATCACTCAAATACAGGAATTCCAAGTGAAGTGTCCCGACCTCTGCAAGAATGGAAGAAGACTGTGAAGCCCAGGCGTAGTTCTTAGAGCCACCCGTCGATGGGTTCACCAGAGAGTGAGGTATTCCTGTCGGTGTGTTGAACGCCGGAAGCATTTTAGAGGCAATTGAATTGGCTTTCAGTAAAAACATTTCGTCTTTAGTGAAGGCATAACACGTTAGAAGTCCGCCAACGAATCGGATGATTGTCTCAAACACTGAGACTTCACTGTTGGCGTCGTCCAGATTAAGGCTCTGTTCGACCCAATCCCTGCCCTCTTTGAACTCATCCTTCATTCCCATTATCCAAAGTGTGTCCAATCCGTCGACAATTGTCGCTCCTTTTGGAGAATTATATTAAATGTCTTTTGAATGGAAGCTACGAATAAAATATTTACCCATTTTTGTGTTCCCGAAAATGCCGGCCGAATGGCCTTTCTTTGAGATGGGTTTGAGTTCATTCTCACCCCAGGCGTAGGTCCGGTAGTGACTCCAGGCCTCTCTCATCATTTCTTTTATGAAATCTCGTTTCCCTCTCACCTCTGAATCGGGATCTTCACCGCTGGGCAGCACAAGAGGTGTCCAATCATTATCGTTGTCTATATTCTTGAGCGTCATTTCGAGACCCATACCGTTGGCATTAGGTTTAGGCAAAACAGCTCTCATTTGACTCATATTATAACTAAATTCTTCGTTGATTTTCATTTTGAGCCGCTGTTGGTCTTCAATCTTAGCTCTGGCTGTATGTGAGTCATGACCGCCGACGACATGGGACTCAATGGGCGGAACTAAACCTAAGAGATCGGGACCTAAACTGTCGGCCGGTTTTATATATTTATAAACATTACTGGCTTTGAGTTCTGGTAAATACGCGACTCCTATAACACTGAAGGCAATGAAGACGACGACAACTAATATCAATAAATATTTTTCACGTATTCTTAATATGGATCGGGAACTGGCGGTCGGAGAAGGAGTGATCAATCCATTGGCGTTTCGCGTGTAATGTGTCGGCAATAGACCTGAACTTCGGGCCGACATCTCCGGTCGGAGAGGATATGAACAACAAGTCTATTAAAGATAATTATATTTAGTGACTAAAAGGCCAACAATTTTAATCAAAATCCTGTCATATCTTCCGATTTGATTGAAATCAGAGATTGTATTGAAATTTGTGTACAAATCATACACTTTTCAAACCATTCACTCATTACGTGACAAAACATTGCATTAAATGAAACACAAATATGAGTGAAATGTGTTTATGTGTAGAGAGTGTGAGACTCTCTGACCCCAACCCCTCTCAAGATTATACGCAATGTTTATTGAATTAAATGTTTTAAAACGTCAATTGAGAGCAATGTTTGTATTTTGAGTAAAACTCAATCAATAGACCAATACTTGAATAGAGAATACATTTGGCGTTAGATTTAAAAACAAAGTTTTCAATTCATTTAATTAAAAATTCAATTAATTGATAGAAAACTCAATCCAATCAAACATATAATGCGATTAAATTATAAAAAATATTAGAGAATTTACTTTTAATTAATATTTATTAGTATTTAATTAGTATTTAAATATTAGTTTAAAATCTTTAAAGTATTTCTTAAATCCTGAATTCACATAACATTATAATCTATGATAACTACAATTAATTTTCATTATAATCAACAATATTAGAGTCATTTTATATAATACATTGAAATCAAGTATAAAAAGATAGAATTGAGTGAAAAATTACAGAATATTTATTAAATTTTTAAAGAGTTTTAGGAATTGAAAAGAATTCAGGAATTGTTTTAGTCTTGGATTTTGAATATAATTTTTAACAGAAAGTGAATTAAAATCTGAATTTTTATTAAAATTAAGTCCAATTAATGTGAAAATTAGTATTACTGTCACATAAATACCTGTAATGAGTCTATTGTTTAAAAATAGATATTATTTTAGTGTTTAGACAAACATTGAAATGAAAAAATTGGAGTCGATTTGTGGCACAATTTTTATTGAATAAAATTAAATATAATTTTAAGTTATGATTGAATTCAATAATTGATTGGTTTTAAAAATAGTTAAAAAATAAAATGCAGGCATTAGTCGATTAAAAAAGTTAATCGAGTTTTTAAAGACTCAAAACAATTAGTAATAAAATGATTAGATTCTTGAATATTAATAAATAAAATGCATTTAAAAGAAATCATTCAATGATTGAGTGGAACAGTAGTTTCAGACACAGGTCTCGGCCTCTGATTCGGAAATCCGCGACAAATTCCAAAATGAGTTTATATTTGAATCTAAAATAAAATTTTATTATTTAATTGTAATTCTTGTGAATTGTGGTTCTGTTTTTTGCAAACCGTTGCCATTGAGTGAATTTCTTTGGATTAGTTGATCCATTGCTCGATGAGTCGGAACAATAAGTTTAGTCCTTTCGCCGTCTCCTATGTGTTGATTACCAATAGAATCGGTCACTAAAAGTAGTTTTTTGACGACATCTTTGCTCAGAATATTGTCGAGAACTGTCTGGAGGTATGGCTCACAAGAGATGGAAAGTTTGAGTTTATCTCTATTCCAGACTAAAAGACGAGATTCTTCTAACGCCACGATTGAGACCTGATATGTCTCATGAGAGCCGACACCAAACCATTCGGGAGAGTCTAAGAATTGGTGGCTATCTATGATGTGTAGTGTTTGACCGCCCCGTATGACAGATACCCGACCGGACAGGAGAAGTGTGAGTCCATCGACTCGAGTCCGACCCTCTATGGCATAGATATCATTAGACTTAAGAGTTTGTATCTCTCGAGTGCATAAGTAGATCCGTTTAAAGGCATTTCTGGAGACACGAAGCGGTCGAAAGAGATTTCTGTAAACCATTTCGACGTCGTGTGGAAACCTATGATAGTATCAAATGGTAAGGCATTGCAGATCATTGATAGCAAACTAATGGCAGACCTAATAAATGGATGTAATTTCCAAATGATTGCAATCACATGAATGAAGTTAATTGCAGTGAAGACTCCATTCCAGACCATTAGATCCGATTGACATAAGACAAGCCAACCCCACAACGAACACAACAGCGAACCGATGGCCACACATGACCGCAGATATAGGATTCCCAACACATTGTTTGTGGACAAGTAGGCCATCAAAAGGAAGACATTCGCCGTTTGGAAGAGGACGTGATTCGGACCACTCCAGTCATTGCACATCGAGAGTGACAATGACCTGATAGATGTGATGGTCGCGAAGACTAATGAATCGTTCATTACTTCCACTCAATTCATAATAAACTTAATTTAAATAAAATTTTTAAAAAATAAACTTTTTTTCATAACTTTTAAGATATACTCAAATCTATGTCTTATTAGTGTTTGAATAGGTCTTCAATACATTAATTTAAAAGTCTATTAATTTAATTATTTTATAAGAAAAAGAGTTTCAAATTATCTAAATATCTTTGAAATGTTTATAATATTTAGAAAATTATTTAATTGAAGCTTTAAATTATTTATAATTAAGTTTTCATTAATTTAATTAATTCACAAAACCCTTATTTAAACAC
>JAQIYF010000080.1:0-15403 GCA_034700865.1 Oribatida sp. Gr-Ori-00025
ATGCAATTTATTTGGAAATCAGTGAATATAATGGCAATTATTGGTCAAAATATTTAGCTATTATTTGGAGTCATTACTCAGTTATCTTAATTGTATTGTTATATATATTTATATTTACAAAATTTGATTCAATTATTATAAAAATGTGTATTTTATCCGTTTTTTTCACTTATTGTATAAGTATTTTGTTTATAATCCACATCTCGTCTGCGGTTTATATGGAATCCAATAAATCCTATCAATTATTGAATTCAATATATTGTCGAATAACTATTAAATCCATTCGTTTGAAATCTAAGGTTATATAAATGGTTTTAAAATTAAACACATTTTGGTTTAATTTCTCTTTAAATGCAATTGACTTTTGTTGCAAACGCTTTGACTATTTGTCAAATGCATTAACTCTAAAAGACGTTGTCTTAGGTTGTGTAACCTAGGTTAGGTTAACCTAGCCCAAGATAAATGTATTTCTGCATGGAAAATATATAAATATTGTCTATGGAGAATACATATAACTTGTGTTAGGTTAAACTAACATAGGTTGGGTTAACCTAACGTAGGTTACACAACCTAAGACAACGTCTTTTTAGAATGTATTGATATTTTCTATTGAAACTAATGTTAGGCAAACACTATTTTATATTGAGTATAAATCAAGTCATTTGACAGAAAGTCAAAGCATTTCAAGCAAAAGTCAAATAAATTGTAGTTACAGTAAAATGAGATAAAAAAAATACTGTATATAAAGTAAACACTGTAAGTAGTATAGTTATATATATGCACACACATATACATAAATTACGTCGTCAATAAATTACGTCTTTAATTAAAAAATCAATAAATAAATAAATCGATAAATCGATAATCGATAAAATCGATAATCAATAAATCAATAATCAATGAATCAATAAATCAATAAATCGATAATCAATAAAATCAATAATCAATAAAATCAATATATTACTATATGTGCGCATGCGCAATGCTATCCACAAAGACTATGCAGGCACTCTATGCTCATTCAGTGCATAGACGTCGACCTGAACGGCTGCTCTCCCACTATAGGTAAAAAAAATTATTTTTCCAAAAAAATTCTAAGTCTAAAAAAACTTTTTTTTTTCATTTTTCGGACTTAGAAAATTTTTCAAAAAAAATCAAAAAAAATTCTAAGTCCAAAAAAACTTTTTTTTTATTTTTCGGACTTAGAAAATTTTTCAAAAAAAAATCAAAAAAATTCTAAGTCCAAAATAACTTTTTTTTATATTTCGGACTTAGAAAATTTTTAAAGAATCCTATATCGTTATTTTAAACTTTAATGAATTAGGATTTTAATTTAAAAATCAAGTGTTTTGCTTTTTTTCTCTCCAAGTCTGATGGATGTTCATGAACAAGGTGTTAAACAGAAAAGAGGTAGAGGTAGACCTCCATTAAATTTAACTCCCGAAGAACGCAAAGCACGGAGATTGGCAATGAACGCCGTCGATGCTAAAGCATATCGTGTTCTAAAGAAATGTACCATCGAATTGGCACAGTTGGAATCAGAGAATTCCCAGAAGGTAGCAATGGAAGCTAAGCTGATAAAGAAAATAGAGGCCCTTCGTGAGGCGTTGAAGCGCCATAATATTGATCCACCTATTGGATTCTTTTTAGTTATTTAATTTATAACTGCACTCTATCCATATCTATATACTAGCAATTTATTATCTATAATATTATTAGAAATACAATGTACTCATGCGTAATGTCTTTAAAATAATAAACTACTCCAAAAATTATAAATTCATTTTATTGAAATTTTCATATCAGTTTAAACCAGTTGAAATCTATACGCTGGGCTTGATGCAAACAATTGACAGTTCTGCGCATGCTCTGCAATACACTGATGTATATTTAACGACGTAAAATAACAATTACTTAAAATAAATAATAGCATAATTACAATCCAAATTTACCTATTGGAATCTTCAATCTTAATTTGGAAATAACCTTATTTATAAAATAATAACTGTTCATTCGCTGAGGAAGGCACAATCCATAGGATAAGGTTATACAATTGCAGGTTCACCCAAGCGCCGCCAGTAGACCTAAATTGCAAGCGGTGTCGAAACTAGGGTATAAAGTTTGTAGTGTTGCCGTGTGCGAACACATTCTGCTTCGATTGTCAGCTTGCTCCGTGTGCAAAAAGATAAAAGACTCGTTAAACTACAATGATGTATCCTGTTCTCTTTGTCATTGCTCTACTCAAACTATCCTCAGCCACTACATGGCCTTACGTAATGCCCAATGTTAATGTCTGCGATCCAGAGGTGAATGCAACTTTACACTATGAAATTGATTTGGGGGAGGACGCCCAGTTGGTTAAGCGCATGGAACTGATTACGTGTGGAAATGAGACTCTGGTATCCCTAGCAACACTACAAAAGTCACATGCACCAGATGAATTGATGGACATTTGGAAAAGGACTGCCGACCAGGTGGTGCTTACTCCCAAAGAATTTGAGTCGATTTATAAATTTTTGACACTAGAGTTACGTTCATCTCAACTTAAAATACTCGCTGCTCCCAAATATGAACTATATGTAACTAAATTCACAGATCCATTTCGTATTTCAATTGTTAAAAAACTTAATGGTGGTGGTGGTCACAGGGGTATCATGCTTTATTTGAATAATTATATAATCTTAATGAATATGGTCAGTCAAATTATGTCTGATCTTTTGTATTAAATAAACAAGGATTTCTTTTTAAAATGAATGCCTTATATAATATTCATTATAATTCTTATTAATGTGCTCATGCGCATTATATTTAAATTAAAAAAAATATACCAAAAAATGTCTATTTATATTAGAGTTAAATATGAAATTAATCATTTAAAATTATGGAGTGGACAAAGCAATTTAAAATAGTTCTTTCAAATACTAAATTTGAGGGGAAATCCTGTCAAAAGTGTGCGTCAATACTTTTACCAAAAAATCTCAATGTTCGCGATTCAGTACAAAAAATATATTATATGATTCGGCTTACATTCAGGGTCGATGCTCCCGGACATCCTCCAATTAGTGAAACTCTGGACCATTCAGAGTTTCAATGGTTACTTTCTTGTTTGAAAACAAACATCCAAACCGATTATTTAAAGAGGAGACGAACTTTCATCTTCAACGTCATCGATGATTCTGCCTATACTATGGTTATAGGCGATTTTTGTTGTTTTTCTGGAATCTCACTATCTTGTGAAGAAGTGGATAAACTCCTAAAAATGGAACTGGTATTGGATTTTCTCCTAAAACATTACCGAACTAAAGGAAACGATTTAGATACAATGACAAGCGAATTATTTACTTCTGTTATTGGGGAATATATTGCCTCTGAAATAAATAAACAATGTGAAGTTTGTCGCATCGGTAAAGGAGAACACAAAGATTGCAAATTTTATTATAGGGATCATCCTGAGCTCATTAGATTGATTGAGGAGGCTATTGAATATACTCCAGAGCAATTCCTGGCAAAATTTGATACATTAATGAAAATGTTAAATGTAGATCCCTCGGAACGCTGGCACCAGAGAAATCTCATTATACCTGGCCTGAATCAAAATAAGAACGATTTGATTCAAAAATTATGTATTTATTTGGATATAAAACAAGGAATGGCGAATGATATGAGCAATATATTTAAACTAATGGACATAACCAATAATATAATTATTCCCAATTGCATGCCTATACCAAAATCCTAATTTATTGTTAACTATTATGTAATCACCTTAAATTAATGTATTATTAAGGAATCAAATATCCCCCCATTTCGATGTAATCAATAGCCAATTTTTTGCACATTAAAACAAATGTAATTAACCCTATATAATGTATGCACATAAGCCATTTTTAAAAATAAAATATGCATAAGTAGTTAATCGAGTTTCAATATTTATTAAGTTTTAATAATCAATTAATTCATTGAATATAAAGAAAATCAGCGCAGTTTACTCTTAATAGCAAAACGATGATCAATCATAACGGAAATGAGGTGGATTTCATCCATTTCCTGCTAAATCAAATACAGTCAAACCACCAGACTCCTTAACTTTAACGAGGTAAAACCCATAGTATGGTCTTTTGTTGTACCGATAAACCCCAGGGTTAATCTCAAAACTAATGGCCCCCAAATAGAAAACGTTGATGAACGCGTCTGGGATTTGTTTTAAAAACGGTAACCATCATTGTGGAACCATCGATGAATTCATCAATTAATATATTCTATTGCGTCACTATTTATATGGCTGCAATTACTATAATTTGGTGACTGCTTACGACTGTGTATTGAAAATTATTGGAATGACTACAATCACACTGCTGTTGCGGTAAGCTTATTCACTGATTTATGAACGATGTCAAAGGTAAAAATAATTTTAAATCTTAAAATAATTGCTTAGCTTATTATGCCCTATATTATATTGAAGTCTACATTTGGAATGATTATGAGAATAATACAACATTGAGGGGTGAAAACGGCTTTGGATCTACTATTTAATCTGAAAACATTTAAACCATATATTTAAATGGATTGGGGTTAGTTTGATGAATCACCCCTTTAAAAGAGAAATTTTAATAAGGTCTGTAATTATTCCTCTATTACATAAAAGGAGTATAAGATTAAGGCTAAAGTTCTATAATTCAAAATTATCTATTTATTAATATTCCATACAAAATTTATACCCTATGTAATTCATAATATGAATTAACAATTATTCAATAATAAATATCTAATTGTGATAATTTATCACATCTAAATCATTAAAACATATTAATATTATATAATTAATAAATATTACAATTTAGAAACAAATAATAGCACTTAACAATACATATTTATAATCAATACAATAGGTTAAAAAGTGTTACATTTTTGTATAACACGGTTAATAGCAGTGTATAATTATGTTAAAATGAGTAACTATTTGAATACAATGAAAATGAGCGCAATTTGCTCTTAATAGCAAAACGATGATCAATCATAACGGAAATGAGGCGGATTTCATTCATTTCCTGCTGTGAGAAATCAAATACAGTTAAAATACCAGCCTCCTTAACTTTAACGATGTAAAACCCATAGTATGGTCTTTTGTTGTACCGATAAACCCCAGGGTTAATCTCAAGGCTAATGGTCCGTTTAGGTCCGAAACAAATTTCTTGATTTATCAGGGCAGATGAAACGAGTTGCTTGAATTCATTGTAGTCGAGGCATAAACACTCCGCAAAAGAGGCACGATTGTCATCCCCAGGCCAAAGGTTTTCCACATAAGCCAACGCAATAGTGATTTTACCGCAATCTTGAATAACTTGCACTGCACGGAATTCATTTGAAAACAAATATGTTTCAATCATGTTTACAGTGAAAGAGGAAATGTTAGAATAAGAATAAAATAAAAATATAGATATTTTTCAGATAACGGGGAGAGTTCTGCGCAAACGCTTGATTATTTGTGATGTGAAACGAATATTTCACAATGGCTCTCTTGGTGCACTAAGCAAACTCAGTGTTCAATCTCTGACGCCAAAGGTAAAACTTGTTAGTCTTAAAATAATTGCTCTGTTGATATTACTAAATTGTTTTGGGCTGTTAAATGTATTACATATTAAATTATTTAAATTTAATGTACTCATGCTTAATGTTTTCAAAATATTAAACTATTCCCCAAATTAAAAAATGTCTATGCATTTCATTTATATCAGAGGTAAATATAAAATATATTTCATATCAGTTCAAACCAATGGAATTCTATATACTTGTGCTTTAGGCTGATAATCGACTGTTCTGCGCATGCTCTGACATTGATATATATTTAGCGACGGTAAGTATTAATTAGATAATAACATAAATTAACAATCAATATATTGTTTACATTTATGGAATCGGTTGTAGTTCAATACACTAATGCGATGATTTGTTAACACAGTGGTCTGTAGTTCGAAACCAGTGAATTGTCTGCAATTCATTATGACGGACTTTCAGGACTTTAAGAATAACTCTATTACGAATGAAAAGCAAGTCATCGGTAATTGAGTTATTTCATAATGTCCTGAAAGTCCTAATGAGATACAGGCCATTGACTGATATCGGTCTACTCAAAACTGTGTTAACAACGACTCCATTAGTGTATTGAGCAGCCACCAATTCCTTTTGTCCTTAATATTAATGGACGCTAATATCAATCAGGAAATGTTTGCGGAATGCACTGTTGTGTTATGAACGTATGTTTCTCAATTATATATTTAACTATTAAACTAATTTATTAAAGGCTTATTAAACTAACGTGATGACGAACAGTGGTGTGTAGTTCGAAACCTATTGATTGATAGAGGAACTTTTTGAGATTAATTTAGGATCGACACCAGTCTTAATGTATATCTCAATCCTGTTTTGAGAGTAATGTCGATACTAAATTAACCTCAAAGTTCCTCTATCAATCAATAGGACTCGAGTAACATGCCATTGTGAGTCATTACATTGGTGTATTAAGTTACATCTGATTCTTTAAATGACAAATAATTCGGAGGTAAATAATATTAAATATCATTTACAAAGCATTTGGAAGTTTCTTTTAAATTGTACTTGATATTAATTAGGATTCGATACTCTCAGGCGCCCTTGGCGCCGGGCCGCCATAACAGCAGCACCTCAGCCGATGCATGCCACATCGGCGGGACCTCAGGCCGCAAGCCGGGACCTCAGGCGGCGCCTGCCGCGCCGACGGGTTAGCCGGCAAAGCCGGCCTGGATTTTCTGTTTTTATGGGGATTGTAATTTTCAAAAAGGAATGTATCCTATAATTAATGCGGTTTCTCTCCCCCCGAGAAAAGTAGTTCCCTTGTAATAACAGCAATAAACTTTATTGTCACATTATAAAGAAAATAAACATATATTGTGCTTAATAAGTGCTTTTATTGATTATGGTAATACATTGAAATTGGTTTAATTTTACATTATTTTGTTGCTAAGGAAACTTTTATAAAAATCCATTTAGCATCCACTGCAATACACTGTTTACAAAATACGAACCTCACATAAAGGAAGGTTCGAAAATGTTGTATGCATGTATAAAAATGGATAATCATTATACTATTAAACCAACCATAGAATGACTATATTTATTAAAAAAGGAAAGACTATGAAAGTGTTTAAACATTAAGAAAAATATAACTTTCGTCCTCCTTCTAGTTTCCCACGACAGTGCCCACATTCTTTAATTTTGCCTGCGCATGTGTAACAATAACAATGACCACATTTGAAAACCAAATTAATTTGATTTTGTAGACATACTTTACAAACAATTGCCTCGTTATCTGTTTTGGTAGTCAATCCCCTAATAGGCTCCTCTGCAATAGGAATATTGCCGCACTTTTGATTACGACACATCTTACAGTATGATGAATGAGTTCGATGTAATTCTCCAAATTGAAGTGTAGTAAGTCTAACATTCCCAAAAACAATTCTACAGAATGCGCATTGAATTATATCTGACACTAGTGTATAGAAGAATCCCTCCTTTGCGAAAAATGATTTACTAATATCATTAATTGTGGATGAATAACCAACAATATTAAAACTGTCAAGTCGTTTTCTCTCTGAGCGCATTGCCACAAAGAATTCTTCAACATTAAATATCAAATTTCCTGAAAATATTCCTGGTACATACATTGGAGCACTGAAATGTTCCATATAATTCACCGGTAATTTAGGATTGATGGTGACATTGCACCTTTCAAAATGATTAATTATAGCAGGTGCATTGAATATTGTACGTGAAAAATATGCTTTATTATTGAATTGCGACGATCCGTGAAATGTAATATTATTTCTATGATCACCAATATCTCTAATGCTGACATCTAGGCCACGCAAAAAGGGACACAAAGGGTTATCGCGAATATGATTTTCTTCGGTGGCCGCCGCCGCACCCCCTACAAATGGATAGGATCGATGACACGAAAAACACACAATAGTTGAATTTCTAACATTGGCATAGAATCCCAATGAACATAACTTGTCTCTTGTTTTTCTATTTGAAAAATTGCAATTTCTCATAGAATTTACTCTCACAGATTCATGTCGCAAAAGTTCGTGTCTTACATAGAACTCCATCGCGACTACTGAATAGAATTTTGCTGATATCCAAAAGGTAGTGTAGTATAGTCATCACAGAGTATGCGCTTGTCATAGACCAATTGAAAAGTTTTATTAAAATTTTTAGTTATGATGTCATTGAATTCTGTCGTCACAAACGTCATTTGTGGAACGGAGATTTGAGAACGCTTTTTCTCAATGAATTGATCTAATATTTTTTTCATTGATTGAAAATTTATGGAATCCTTTGTGGTGAAGTTAAGTGATAGGCCTTTAACCTTTGTAAAAACTTCTACTGTCTGTGCCTCAGGATAATATTTTTCAAATGTATAACTCTTTGGTCCACACGATAGAAATTTAGTTATATAAGCATTTGGTTCTTCGCTTGTAGTCACTTCATTGGTAAGGTCTCCAAGGAATATACCAGTTGGTGGAATATAATCATTTGCCGAAGCAGTAAATATAACTGAGTCGGTGTCATAGTATAAGCATCGCCTGTCAAGTTTTTGGATTAAAGAATATAATCTCATTCGTGCATATCCTGTTACATATGCGGCTAGCACAACGTTTGATGTGTTGCATTCATCGCGATAATCATCATTATCATTATATCTCACTTGGATGATATAATCTCCAATTAAGTAGGCATCATCTATTGTCTTTGTGTCATCAGACAATAGTTGAAAGAATTTCTCCGCCTTATCAATAAATTCAGTTTTACTTAATTTATCATTATTTTGCCCAAATTTTCCCCAAAAGCTATTCACAGCTAGTTTAAAGACACTTCTCTTTCCAGGATTAGATTCAATGTTGGATTCATTTAAATGAATCTTTTCCTTCTCAAAAAACATATTAATATAATGAGCCTTTTCTTCTGGCGACATATTAGGCCTTGGCCAGCCACTGGCCTCAATTTTACCTTTAACACAATCATTCATAAAGTCACTAAAAAGACCACTGTTTTCTTCATTAAGCTGGCTGGTGGTGACAAAATTCCACACTTCATATATGTGCAATAACTTGTATCCATTTTCAATTGCCAATTTAATTTCTGGCAAAATCCATACACCTGTTAGGGTTCGCTCTTCTTCATTGTGTGTGCATTGACAACAATTATTTAGTGCGCACGCGTAGCACAATGTAAAGGTTAATTTATTATTTAACCTGGCTGGCAAAATTGGAAAGTAGAGGTCTTTTGGTGGCAATATCCTACAGGATATTAATCCTTCATATCCTGAAATATCATTTGTATCAAATTCAGTAATCACAACCGGATGACCCAGTGGAAATCGTTCAACTTTACACACATATGGATATAGTGATGTAAAGTCATAATAATAGATTTTCTCATCCTCTTTAACCTCATGGTATAATTTACTTGCATTTACTCTTCCCCCAAAGAATGCTTCTCTTGGTTCCAAAGGAGGTGCAAATTTTCTTGAGTTAAATCTCCGGTGGTGATCAGTGTAGAAATCATTAATCGATTTGTTTGATTTTCTCATTTCATCCAATTCACATTTCCATATTTTGGTTATAGGGAATTCACTTAATTGCTTTTCCCTTTCCATGGTCCTTTGATAGAGAGTATCCATGGTTTCATTATTCATTGTATTAAAAGTTTTGTACCTATTGCTAATATAGCATCTTTTGCAACCATGGAAATAGCAACCATAGAATTCAAAAATTTCGCGTGTTTGTGGAATAAAGCCATCAACAACATAGTTCTTTTTTTGTATTCTCTTTTTATTATATGCTCTCTCTTTGTTTGCATATAGTCTAACCAGGCGTTGGCAATATATGATTGACGTCTTCTGTTTTCATAGCCCATTCGGGGAATTATTCCAATTTGATATGGTTTTAAGTAATTGGTTTTGAATACTTCCATAGTACTTTGGGGTAATGTGATTGATCTTGTAAGACAATCAACGCCAAAGTTATCAATCCAGATATCGCGAAAGCACATTACTGACTTCATAAGTATATCAACATCCTTTGAACAATATTTTTTAATTTCTTTATCGAAATCAAATATATTATTAAAGTTTTTTGAATGCCAATCAAGAAACCTTTTTCTCTCATCGCATTTCATCAAATGTGGTTCATAGTATTCAAGACTTGGAAGTGTCGATTGTATTTTATTCCATTTATCAGGTGTGTTGAATTTATGCGGAAATATTCCTTTTTCATTATTCGTCAGTCCAAATGTCTTTGGAAGTGTCTTTAACGGCATTGGGAGAAAGCATAATGAGTCGATGAATTGAATATTTTTCACTTTCATTGTCAAAACTTTTAGCCCCCTTTTTATTATTTTCGATGGTTTGAAGTTATTATCCAGACAAAATTTAATAATAAAATGAATATCATATGCCCTTGAATTATGAGCAATGGCTCTAATATTAGTAATGTTTTTAAATTTCATATTCTTCTTATGGTCCACAATCCTTGTGTTCAAATCATTGAATAAGAAATTTAAGAAATCCTTGACACAGTCCAATCCTGAGTAAACCTTATCATCACCGCCACAAAAATCACAATATTTAACGCCTCTTTGACGAAGATTCTTATCCCAACAAAATGTACAGACAACACTGACACAACACAGATTAGGTCTATGATAATTATTATTATTATTTGTCTCTATATATGATTCGAAATCATAAAAAACAAAAACCTTGGGCAACGTATCGGCCATTTGAATATCTTCTTTATTATTAGTTTGCACATAACATAGGTGTCCAGATATAGCCACAGTTTGCCTACATATTAAGCACTTTTTAAATCCACATGTATGGTCCTTTTGTAGATATAATTTTTTACAGCTTTTACAATACTTATAATTTTTACAAATATTATTCTTCTTATGGTTTTCAAAACAAGTTGGCGAAGAAAAGTATCTATTACAGTCAATGCAATCAATATTATTTGGATGTAGTTTTTCACAAACGCCTGGGGAAAAACATTGTCTACAAGTGTATGGGCAACGGTGCTTACCCAAATTCATATATCCTTTAAGACAATGCTTACAAAAATAATTACATTGGAGGAATGCCCTAATTGATAAAATGCTGTCGGCATGATTTCCAATGAGTTGAACGTATATTTGCTTATCAGCATATGGTCCAATGAACAAAAAAACTTTAGGTGGTGTCACAACAATTAATTGATATTGAGATCCATAAAATTCCTGGATTTTATTAAATGTATCATTACCGTAGCCATCATCCTTACATTTGATTGGTTTTAAACCAACGTTTCGGCATAAATCCATTGCCTCCACAGTTTGGGTTTTTCCGACATCTTCTCGAAGTCTTCGCCATAAGTTTCCTTTAAGTCCATCAGCATGTCCCTTGCTTACTACAACAGCTCGAAAAAGACAATATCCATCACCTTTAACAATAATTACTTTTTTCGAATCTTTTCGCCAACGATTAATATCAATCATAGTTTGTTTTCCGCCAATTTTCGGTACATCAACAGACTCAACAATAATTTCAAGTATTCCATTGAGAAGAAACTCTTTCTTACTTTGAGACACTTTTATTAATTCATTCGTTATTATATCAATGTCAAACGAACTTTTTAGCCTAAAGGGGAACGTAATATCTGTATCGAGACCATCATTGCGTATAGTTATTTTAATGTAGTTATTATCGGGAATATCTTCTAATAAATTTTCAATTAGATTCATAAAAGCGTTATTTATAGCATTTATAACATTAATTAAATCAACATTTTCTGGTTCCTCAATTTCGTAGTAGAAGTGAATGATATATTCTTTCACTCTTTTACGAAATTTTTCATTGAAAACTTCAGTTTTCTCTATGACTTCACTATAAACCTTAAAATTATCCATTTTATCCGACTGTTCACATTCAATGACAAACCAGAAATGGGAAATAATGGAACTCTTATTACTGTTAAAATATATATTATTTTTATTACTGCGCAGACGCATACATCAAATAGGGGGAGGGGGAGAAGTAGGGGGTCTATAATGATGTTTAATAGGTGATTTTTTTCATTGTCAATGACTAAATGCCACCTACATTTTAGAAAACAATACATTAGAAGGACGATAAAAGCATTACATTGGGAACAATAATATCAGGGGTACTGTCAATGAGTTTAAAAATATTGGTCAGATCATTCGCCATTCCTTCTTTTATATCCAAATATATGCATATCTTGTGAAAAAGTTTATTCTTCTGTTCAATCAAGCATGAAATGGTGAGACTTGTCTCGTAGAGATGTTCGGACGCCTCGACATTTAGCATCTCCATCAATGAATCATATTTTGCCATGAATTGACTTCGACTTGCAGGAAATTCAATCGCCTCATCAATCAGTGAAAATCGTCCGGGGTAATCTTTAAAGTAGAGTTTACATTCCATGTGCTCTCCTTTACCAATGCGACAAGCATCACATCGTTTTATTTTTTCAAAAACAATATATTCCCCAATTACAGATGTAAATAGTTCACTTATTATAGTGGCCAAATCGTTACCATTAGCTCGCTGATATTTTAATAGAAAATCGAAAACCAATTCCATTTTCAGAAGCTTATTTACATCTTCATTCGACAGTGAAATTCCATATATGCGGCCAAAATTTCCTGATACCACCGTGTAGGTAGTGTTGTCTATTGCATTGAAGATGAATATTCGCTTCCCTTTCAAACTATGTGTATTAACCTTTGATTTCAAGCATCCGATTAGCCATTGAAACTCAAAACGATTCAAAGTTATACACATGAATGGGTGTCCTGGTTCATCGACTCTAAGTTCCAAGCGATTCATATAATTATACCTTGGAATTGGGTCCCGAACATAATGATTTTTTGCGACAACAATAGAAGCATATTTTTTGAACGATGTATTCTCAACATTAGTATTTGAAAGAACTATTTTGAATTTCGTAATCCACTTTATGGTTTGAATTCATATGAAGATAATTTTTAAATTCATACCATATTTTAATTAAAAAATAGATTTTTTTTTCATTTGGAATAGTTTATTATCATTGAGACAATACGCATGAATACAGTAATAATAAGCATTACAGGCAAATGTTATATAATAGACTAAAGTAATACAATGTAATACATTGCTACCAGCTATACAATAATTTCATAAAATAGTAAATTTTAAATTATTTCGAGAATTATTAGAGAAAAAATATCAATGTTGAAAAATTATCTAAATCCAAAAATTAAAAAAAAAGTTGTCTAAAGGGTGATTGTTAGTTTTTGAAATACGTGCCTTATTGTTGATTAAGGTTTGCTCATAACATTGGGTACAATTCTATTAATGGTGGTGTCCATTAGTTCAAATATATTGCTGATCTCATTCGCAATTCCTTGTTTTATATCCAAATATATGCACAATTTTTGAATCAATTCTTTCTTTTGTTGTTGCAAACCAGGGATAATGAGAATTTTCTGATACAAACGCTCCGATGACTCGACATTCAACATCTCCATCAAAAAATCAAATTTTGTCAGGAACTGGTCTCGAAAATTAGTGTAATCCATAGCATCTTCAATCATTCCAAGACGCCCAGGGTGATTTTTAAATCCTTGTGTTCACCATTGCCGCTTCGACACGCTTTACATCGTTTTTTTATTTGAAGCGCGATATATTCTCCCACAACTGATGTAAATAATTCACTTGTTATTTCCGATAAATCATTTCCACTGGCTCGTTGATATCTTTGAATAAAATTGACTAACAATTCCATTTTCAGTAGTTTATTTGCATTTTCAGATGATAGAGTAAATCCATGCATACAACCAAAATCACTAGATTCTATATTATAGGTAGAATCCTCAAGTGCTGTGAAGATAATTTTTCGGTTTCCTTTGTAAGAATCTGTTTGAATCTTTGATTTCAAGCAAGATATTAGCCATTGAAACTCTGAATGTGTCAGAGTTGTACTTATCGTTGGATTTTCGGGTACATTAACTTTAAGTTCCATGGAAATCATATTGAATTTCGAACTTTTTGCCAGCTGAGGCCAAATTTTAATATAAATAACCCTCAGATTCAGTATTTGAGAGAGCAGTTTTGAATGTGGTTATCCACTCCATGGTTTAAACTTTTATGAAATTGAATTCTATTTACCTGAAATGAATATACATGTTTTTCAGTTTGGAACAGTTTATTATTTACTATAGACAATACGCATGAGTACATGGATAATATAATAACAATTTAAACATTTATATTAAGTAATACATTAATTAACTAGATTTAAATACCCTCCGTCCAATACGACGGAAGGGTGTCGGTGAGATTCCGTCGGTTCCATTTCACTAAAACATGACCAGATGGATAATGGGATTTCGTCCATAATATCATCGATTGGTTGAGGAAAATCTGTATATATCTGACAGTGTAGGTTTACCAGGGCTTGAATGGCATAGTGTGGCAGTACGTCTTCAAAATAATCAGGCCGATGAAAGTATTGGTGTAATTTAATATTTGCAATGGCTTTGTAAACACTTAATGCAAATTTCTTATAATTCATATAACTACGTTTTTCCGGGGTTTTTTTTCCAGTTTCCCCAGTTTTTCAGTTTTCAGTTTTTGGACATTAATTCTGTTGCATTTGGACTGAATGAGAAGTGAATCCTGCTCGTTTAACCTTGATTGAACAAGGTGCATTTCTATAAAATCAGAATAATTTTAACACAAAAGGTCCTGAAATTCTGGCAAATCAGCAATATTAACACCAGGAAAGAACAGTAATGATTGCTTTAATAATGAGATAATATCTGATTTGTTGGTCTTGAAACTAATGAAAATATTGTGAGTGTATTTATAATTAAAATGTGTAATCATTTATCAAGTATTTATACAATTATTTTAATTAATTTGGATTATAATATATACGATTGATGTTCCAGAGGGCTGGGTAATTCATTTAAGGACTAAAAATTACCTAACGGGTACCCCCCCCTCCCTCTAACGGGTGCTTGAATTCGGTTCGCGAATTTACTAGTTGTGTAAAAATAAAATTTTAAAATATTTCTTAAAGAGATTAAGTCTAACCTATTCTATTGGCAACAATATTGTAATTTTAAAAATACAATTTTTAATTTTTATTTTAAATTTTTAAGAATGAATACAACATAAACCAATCCATCAATACTATATTTAATTGAAATCGCATACAACATAAATACCTAAATGTCTAATTACAGGTTATAAATATAAGTTAAACATTATTTATTGACGTCATTTAAAACATTTGAGGTTAGGTTCGGATCTAATATCAAT
>JAQIYF010000081.1:0-15370 GCA_034700865.1 Oribatida sp. Gr-Ori-00025
ATTTTAAATTATAATTAATGTAAAGAGTTTTTTAAAGACTTAAATAAATGTACAAAAAATCATGAAATTATTTGCGAGAAAATAATTATAATAATAAACAAATTATTTAATGATTTCTGTAATCATTTGCGCCAATACTCCCGAATAGAAGTTTAATTCGGTTTAAAATATTTCAAATAATTTATATTTTATAGCAATAAATATTAAAAATTCTCTTAAATATAATTAATAGGTTTAAAGCCCTTTCATCCATATCCTCCCTGAGCTCCACATAATGACTAAATAGTACCACCATTTACACAGTTCTCGGGCACAACCCCTGCCCTAAAAAAACACATTTTGCACTTTGTATTCAATTTTTTTGCCCAAATATATAAAGATTTTTAAAATTAAATATATATTTCATATATTTTATCACATTTTTTGCCGAATTATAATATAAGCATTTACGAAAAGTTTTACGCCTCGCGCTTATGGAACTGATCTGAGATTCGATTTTTGTCACATTCTGTAGTCTGATATCATATAAGACTTGACACCGAATTTCATTCAATTCTGTCCATTAGTTCTTAAGCGGTGACTCTTTTAAGAAGTATAGTAAGAGATTGTGATATATAGACAATGGAGTTCAATAGGGAACAGATTCGGGCCATTATTTTGTATGAATATATTGACACTAAAGACCCGAAGGAGATTCACGCGCGCATTACCGCTCGTTTAGGTGATAACAGAGTTTCATATTCAACGATCAATTACTGGATCCGACAGTTAGGTTTCGGGAGGAAAAGCATTAAAGACGACCCCCGATCAGGCCGACCATCAGATGCAGCAACAGATGAAAACGTTGATCGCATTAGGGATCTGATCAAAGCTGACCCAAAAATTACATTTCAAGAGATAGAGCGTATAGTGAGGGTTAGCCGCGGCACAGTTCAACACATTATCCACCATATACTCCATGTCCACAAGCGGTTCGCGCGTTTTGTTCCGCACAAACTGACAGTAAAGCAAAAAGAGTTGAGACTAAAACTCTGCCAACAAAATCTGAAGATGTGGAGGAATGACGGACAAAGAATGATTAAAACGATAATAACAGGTGATGAGACTTATGTCCACTATTATGACGCCCCGACTCGCGGGGAATCCAAGATATGGATCTTTGAAGACGAAGAAGTGCCGGTTATTGTGAAAAAAGACAAAACAATCGGTAAAGTTCTTTACGCGATATTCTTCAACAGTGAAGGTCTCGTCAAATCAGTTAAACTTGAGGGACAGAAGAGTGTCACCGCTAAGTGGTATACTGAGAAATGTCTTCCCGAAGTCTTCGGGAACTGTTCCAGGACACGTCTTCTTCTACACCATGACAATGCTTCGAGTCATACAGCTATTCTCACTAAACAGTATTTGGCGGAAAAAAAGATCAAAACAGTTCCCCACCCGCCGTATTCACCCGATCTCGCGATGTGTGACTTCTGGTTGTTCTCTGGTCTGAAGCGCAACCTTCGTGGGCGCGCGTTCTCAACAGAACAAGACATTGATTGCGCCGTAAACTCGTATTTTGACTCAATACCGAAAACTAAGTGGCGCGAGGCCTTCGACATGTGGAGGAATCGAATGGAGCGGTGCATTAAGGCTAACGGCGATTACTTTAAATAATTATTTAAATAAAAATATTTATACCCTGGTATTAGAAGCCAGGCTTAAAACTTTTCGTAAATGCTTATATAATTAATGTAAATATAAGTTAGTTTTCAATAGAAAAGAAATTAAAAACTATTCGTCAGTTTGGATTTGAATTAAATGATAAATAATATGAAAAAATTTGGTTCAATAGGACTAACACTTAAATTAAAGTTCTGTTTCTAATCCATAGAATTTTTTTTACTAATTCTGTTCTAAAGTGACCCAAAAATAGGAATATTTTTAGTGAGAACTAAGAGATTGTCTGAAAATAATGATAACAATCGACAAAATTTACATTTAATTCACTTTTTCGGTGTTCTCTCCGTAACAATGTTTGGCCTTCGGGTCCCGATAGGAGTTCTCGTGTTGTACTGATGCTGAAGAGGTCCGGCATTTGGTGAGACAGAGCTCGAAGTGGTCGGTAATGCTGGCCATCAATATGTTGAAGGTTTCGGAAGTCTTCTGACCGACTATTTTAGTTAATAAAGGCTTTTTCGAGGGTTCGAGACAACAGGAAATACAGTATTCATATATTGCACAACAGCCGTGACTCTAAACATATCAAACAATCACTCATTTAATAACTAATTTGTGATTCAAAACCATTTATATGATAATGAAAAGCAAAGCAATTAATGATCAAAAAAGGCAATGAATTAACAGAAATTCAATACATTTTTCAGGCAATTTGTTGTGAAATAATGGATTCAAAGAAAAGATAAAACAAATGGTTGTGTGGATGGCATACCTGACAGGTCTCACAGGAGAATAGTTTCGTATTAACACTATTCTGATCACAACAACCACTTAGGAGGACGTCCTTCCGGTGACAGACATATCCCCTGTCGTCGGCGATCAATACCTTTCCCTGAATAGAGTTCCGACACTTGAGTTCAGATCCAATACTCTTATCGTTGTTTAGATTTAGATCTCTATTAATGTTTGCATTGTTTTCATCGATTTTATTGTCATTTGGATTCAGATTTAGATTCAAATCCAATGATTGGTTGTCTTTAAGAAAGTTATGACTCAAATGATGCGATTGTCTGATAATGTGCTGCAAGTGATCGATGTCTACATTCGTCTCATAGTCTTCAAGAGTGCCATCGATTGTCTTTGAAGTAGACTTTTGACGGATTAAAGACAATAAACAATAAGTGAAGGAAAGGCTGAAAATAAGGGCCAAAACAATGCGTTTTCGTAACAAACGTAACAATATTTTCAACACTTTATACGAGCTTTTCATCACATGTTTCGCGACTGGACTTTGATTTATGGCTAAAATCATTGTTATTATCCATCACTTCATCCGTTAATCCATTAATTCAATCATTGATTCAATTATTAAATCATTTTTTATTCAAAACATTTATTTATTTTTCTTTTGTTTTTATTTATCATTTACTAAATGGTCTCAACTCTTCACAAACAACGTTACCGTTTGTGCCAAAGGGGTTGACATTTCATTCCATCTTTAAATCTATTGTTTCTCTAATTTATTTGATTATAAATTAGTTTTACATAAAATATATTTAAAATTAATTTAATTATTTATAATTTAATTAATAATATTAGTCTTTACTTTAAAATAATTTAATAATTATATTCATTACAAGAGTTTTCATTTTAAGGTAATTTCAATTTTCTATTTCATTACTTTGTTTATGAATTAATATTGTTTTAAAACCCATGCAATTGATTACAGGAAAGACTCGTTATATTGAACTTATTTGTAATTAAAAATTAATTAAAATATTTTGAGATTTATTTAATTTATTACAAAACTAATTATAATTCTTAAAAATAATTTATTAAAATAATATCAATTTCACTATAAATAAGTTTGATTTGAATTATTATATTTATAGTGAGGTTTGACTGCAATTCTATTTTGTGTCAGATTTGAAACTTTTTTTCAAACGAATCATTGATTTCATCAAAAATATTATTTTTAATTCATTTGTAAATTAATTAATTTTTGTAATGTTTTGATTGAAAATATATTTTATTATTGTTTTGTATATATATTTAGCGTTTAATTAGTGAATATATTACTGAAAATGTGTTCAAATTCTCAGACAATAGACAATTACAAACATTTCAGTGAATTTGGATTTTTTAAAAGTCTTCAAAAACTCACTAATCATTCAAATTCTCATTCATTTGAAAGCAATTCAGAAACTGATCGAAACGTAAAGCAAAACAAAAAAATTAATTAATTTTTTGATTTAATTATTTTTTTGTTATAGAAATCAAACAATTCATCCAACGATCCAATGGTTGACAAAACACATGAAACTGAAAGCACTTCCAGTGAAAACAAAAGACTTTTTCGGAAGTTTTCGATTGAAAACTATAGGAAAGCCTTAAATGCATGGAAAGTACAAACAGTGGACGGATTGGCCGAAACAGAGACGACCGCTATATCTGACGACCAAAACATTGGCCGACAAACAGTGGACACGATTGGCGATGCGATGGCCACAGAATCTGATCAACGATTGGACAAAACGATTGAAATGAATGATTCGTTTGAATCGATTCCCGAAACACCAGAAACAGTAAAGAAGAGAATCCAAAGACAAAGGACTTCCAGAAACAGATCAAAGAAGAGGTACGGAAACGACAAACTCAATGATGTATTTGAATAACTGTTTTGTATTATAGTTTGGTTTCGAGTTTTATTCACTTCGAAGCAGAGGTGGAAATGGATTCAGATTTCGATGACATTGAAGACACACAAAGAGAGATGTATTCGCAGAGCCTTATCGATGACATGGAAGTGACGGACACTCAACCGGTCGGCCAATTGATTAACGGTATTGACAGCCGAAACACAACTGATATGCGGGCGGTTTACGTGCGGTCAGTGGCCGAACAGTTGGTCGGAAAGACAAATAAGTTTAAACTGCAATACAATTACGACCCGACTATTAATGTCTATTCACAACAACCCACTGAAGAAGAGCTCAGAGACTATGAGTTCGACAGCTTTTGTGTACCAAATGATTGTCTGGTCTTCGATGAGTCGCCAGAAATGGCCATCACTTCTGAGGAGTCGACGCCTCAAGTGCTCGAAACGCGCAAAAAGTCGACAAAACGGCGAAAATTCAAACGAATTATATTCAGTCCTTAAGACACACAAAATATTTTTCTTCACTTTTCATATCAGATAAGAAAAACATTTATTTATTTTTTGGTTTTATTTAAACGTTTAGTTCCTCTTAATTGTCAAATAAACTGTAAAACAAGTCAATCAATAAACGCATTCATTAATTATAGAATAAATTTTATTAATTATTTAAATTGAGAGTAAAATAATTGACAGAAAAAAAACGAAACGTAATGTTAATTGAAATGAAATAATTGAAACCAAAAGTCATTTTCAAAGTCAATGTTCTCTTCAATACATATATAGTTTTAACTCTTTTTTTGTTTGACTTATATTCCAATTGAAGGCACTTTTCAATTGAATCGATCGGAAAGACAAGAGATTTAAATCTAATAATAATTTTTTTTCTCAATTCATTCAAAAAAATAGTGATTTCATTAAAAATTAAAAAACAAACGAAAAATAAGTCCTAATATTGAAAACTGATTTGATTCGCGACGAGAGAGAGAGAGAGAAGTCATAAGTCATATGATATCACACTTTAATTAAAATATAACTTCAATTTGAAAACTGATTTATATTTTCCAAAATAGACTAACAGTTAATATAATATATATTTTTTGTTTAAATTCGAAATATATTTGTTTCGCTTTTTTACTTGTTTTTGAGACCAAAAATACTAGTGAAGAGTTCGGGCGTTCAGTTGAGATGAAATCCTTTCTCTTTAGTCGCAGCCAATAGTCTGTCTCTCATTATCTCTTCGTTCGGATAGTCCGGGAGTTTGAGATAATGGGCACAAGTATTGACCGATGGATACGAGTGTTCACTAAAAAAGAAAAAAGAATTCATTAATATTTCAGATAAAAGGGCTTTAAAGGAATGGCGTCCAAACCTGGCGTCAACTTTCCTGACGATAGTAAGCCTGGGATGAAGATTAGCCAAACCTCCCGGCGGTAGAGATGAACATCCGGTGGCGAACTGTAAGAATGATTTCCGTTCTTCGCCTCTCATTTCAACCAAAACATTAACAAAACGAAGAAATCCGGGACTGAATTGAATGAAACGAAAAAAATTGCATTAAATTCTTGTTTAAAATGAAATTAATTTCAAATCCAGACCTCTCTCTGGTGTACCCGAGTTTGGGTTCAGTAAACTTAATGATGTCATCCCGGGTCCAGTTGGGTGTCTGTTCACCGCATAACATGAGTCTCACCTCTTCGGGTGTAAAGGAACTCAATTTAGAGATTGGAAAGACTCGATTCAAACCATCTTTTAAGGAATGAAAGCATATATTAATGAAAAACATCCGATAAATCAAATGAAAAGTATTGTTAAATACCTCTAAAGGCGTCCATTTGTTTCTTAATTCCGGTGTGAAGTATGAAATCCATCATAAGCTCAACATATTCTTCCACGTTATCAATGGTCACGTCTTCGAGCTCTCCATTTGGTTTCAGATCGACAGCTGAGTAGCCGAAGACTCGCGATGGGGGACAGTATTGGAATGTCAGACCCAGGTCTTCGAGTCGCACGGGTGGCTGTGCCTGTGCTAACGGAATGCAGAGATTTCTGATCTGATTATTCCTGTCCTCCCACGTGAGCCGAGTGTCCGATAGAATGCGTTGTTTTTGTTGAACCAATTCATTCAATTGTTGCAGAAATCGAGCCTTAATTGCGAAACAATTTTTTAATTGAATATTGTTTTTCAACACAACGTCTAAACGTCTGAATCAATACCTGAATCGGATTCACGAGATTTAAGTCTTTGATGTCAAGTATTCCGTGAATCCAAGACTTGGACTTAATTTCATATTTTTCTCGTTTCCGTTTGGCTTCTCTTCCCAACTCTTCCCGTTCTAACAGAAGCAGATCGTCGTCAGAGATCGGACTAATCGATGAACTGATTGTCTGATCGTCTTCTGCGGTATTCCCTATAAAAGCATTTTTTAAAAATATAAATCGTTAATACATTTCAATTGTGATATAAATTCATCAAAATTATTACCAGTTATGAGAAAAGTGTTGTTCGAATCCAACTTCAATTGAGAGCCGGCGCGAGAAATCAATTTTAGGAACGATTGAGAGAGTGGTATATCAACTAAACGGTTGTCCTGAAGGGCTTTCCCAATAAAGATACCCAAGAAGTGGAACAGTTTGACCGCCCGATCCATTTGTTGGGAATTGTTTGGCAGCGGAGCGGGAAAGAGGCCATAACTGGAACTAATGTAATAACCGGGAGGTTTGATACCCTCTCCCTTGTCTACTGGCGTCTCATTGGCTGCAGTCATGAGCTCGTCGTCGCACAACCAGATCCCGACATCACGTCTTTGAAGTTCGGCAGCGATTAGAGCGTAAAACTCAAGGGTAGGCCCCAAACCAGTGCCCTCTTCGTCAACAAATTCCACTTCAAGAATGGCTTTCCTGTCGGCGTGAACGTTCATCACTTGAATGCCCCACTCCAGGAGTCTGTCTCCGCGCGGAACCTTCACTCTCTCGTGTTTGAGACGTCCCACTCGGAAGTCGTGCGGATCGTCACGTCTAGGCGATGGTCCCCTAACTCTCTCCAAAGTAGTGTCCCTTTGATTCTGAAGCCAAACGATTGAACGCGAAGTTCCAAAAGCTGTCGATGAGAAATAGGTCTGTCTTATGTCAAATGGGAAGAGCATCGGACAGATGTGTGTCAGGTATTGACACCAATCGGGCTGACAGTTGGACACTAAGACTAGCGGGTCGTGGATTTGCTGCTGGAGTTTGTTTGTAATCTTTTTGCTAATGAACTCTTCGGTATTGACCAGGAATTGCGATTCCATTGAAGATAAGTGTGAGAGAGATATTGGCTCTGAATTGTAGTCATTGGACATCGAATATAATAATCGAAGTAATTGTAAGACTTCATCAACAGTTGCGCCGTTGGATATGTCAACAGATGTGGACAACACTCGACGCCTTTTATAGACCGGAGTTGTTATCAGAGTTTCCTTTGAAATAAACAAAAGTTAACATCCATTTGAAAGCTATCGCACCGATGGATAAGCTATCAAAACAAGTGAGACATTGGACTTACTTTGGAATTGGAAGCGGAAACTGTCCTCAAGTGAGACATCTGTGTCGAGAAAGCAGTGCTCAGATCGTCATTAGGTTTTGCTTCTCTATATACGATAACATAAGTCGGTTCCCAAACGCGTCGAGTCTTCTCTTGTTTTGTACTCAAATCACAATTTTGTATCAAATGCTGAACCGCTGAGAATAGAGTCCATTCCGGGTTCAGTAAATCCATTTCTAATTCTCCAGCACTCGACAGGTTAGGTCCGCGCAGTGTTAGGAACAGTCGGGGCGGTTGTCCAACCTTTTCAGTCTATAATCAATTAATTGTGGATTAATTTAAAAATTTAATCATATTTCAGAAAAGCATTACTTTAACGACAGTCTCTTGAGTTGACGGCAAAGTAATCTCCAAATCAGTTGTTTGGTTGACATTTGTACGGCCGGGTCGGGGATCGAACGCAGGTATTAAATCAGAGAATTGCCGTTTGAGAACATACTCGTCGTCCCAATTCTTACGCTTCCCGTTCCTTATCTCATAGCAGTCTTCGTCTAACAGTTCCGACTCATAGTCGTCGTCGTCTTCGTTCTCGTCGTCTTCATTCTCATCTTCAGGTTCAGGTAATTCTTCCTCATCTTCGAGATCAGCCAATAGTGTAGTCGACTGACAATTCTCGAGGAAGTCCGGCTCTGATTCAGAAGAAGTGGTTGACGTCAAAGACATAGTCAGTCCCTGATTCTGATTAAGGGACTGCGACTGTGAAGTGTTGGCCAAATTGTTGGCACCGGTAGTGTTTGTAGCGCTGACAGAGTTGGTAATGGATTGACTCGATGTAAATGTAGTGTTTGATAGAGTGCTCGAAAGACTCGGATAACTTTGAGCTGCTTTTCGATTCATAAGACAAATAAAAGCAAAAAAATATAGAAAACAATAATAAATAAAATGACAATTCATTGCAAACCTTGTAATAGATTATTGGCTGCAGTGTTAGGCGAATCAGAATTAATAGACATCTCTTCCAACAAATCGGCCAAAATTTCTGCACAAAAAAAACATTTATTAATATAATTAGTACCAAATGGTGGGGTAAACCCCATAACCCCATACCGGGTAGGTTTCCGGGAAAGTTTGAGCTCAACGCCAGTCTGACTAAACTGCAGACATTGTTGGAACCGCGCGATAGCAATGAGTTGCCAGCGTTTGCATTATTGGTCGCATTCGTTGAGTTCTGTGCGTTTGAATGGGTTCGACGTCGAGCGGCCGACGCAAACGCGTCCAGTAGTCCGACGGTCGAGTCGTTTACGTTAATGGTATTGAGCGATAGGTTCGGTACAGAAACTGACATATTATTGGTGTTATTGTTTGAACGGATTGAATGCGATGAGTGATCATTGAGTTTGATGGTAGAGCTCGAAGAACTGCGACGTTGGATGTCATCATTGACTGCTGGGGTAGGCGTTCCTGTTATTCATAGCAATCATTTATTAATATCTATTTTAATGTTTAATAAAGTGTTTCGCATACCTGGCCTTTCATTCTCTGAAAGTAGTTCTTCAGTTTCTTCCTGAGTGGGGGACAGACCAACGGCCACAACATTTTCATTGCTCTTGCGATCGCAGAGCGAAGAGTCACCGGTAGATCGGGTCAGACTGCCGGCAATCATAGCCTTTCGTGCGACCAGTGAGTCGGCACTGGAGGCCTGTTCAGTGCACGCGACTGTTATACGACTGTTCGATGAGGACGACGGCTCTAACAGACTGGATGTTGAGCTCGACTTTCGACCTAATTATAGGAAATATAAATGCATTCAATAAAATGTAAACAATATTTGGAGACAAAAAGCAAAACACTATTGAATGCAAAACTAATTCTAATCCCAAAACCAAATCTAAACACAAAATGAAAACCAAAACCAAATGCAATGCAAAACAAAACAAGACATTCAATCGACTAATCGATAGATACCGGGAAACATCGTATTGGGTGTAGAGACGGAGCCCTTGGCTATTGCACTATCGGTTGTATTAGTTATGGCTACTGAAGCTGTCGGTGAAAGTAGTTGACAGGTAGTACTTGTGGAAAGTGTTCCCGACTTGACCACAAGGTCGGGGTCATTGCTAGCGGATAGCCTAAGGTCATACTTGCCCTCCGCCCCCATTCTATATGAATTGCTGCCGCCGTGATCCCACTGCACATCTATCCAACCGTTATGTAATTCACCTGTTATTACACCTGACAATCAAACAATTCATTATTATTTCAAAACACAATACAATTTAATAATTCTTTTGAGAAACGGCGGAAACGTATATATGATTTGTTGACCTTTTAATTATAGATTAAATATATTGACATTTGTTAGCGCTTTATAATAAAAAGGCCAATAATTTATATAAACTTTTCGGCTGTTCATCAAATGAATTCATCAATTATTGGCAAATATAATGAATGCCTACCTTCTCCAGTGGGGGCCCCGTCCTGGTCACGCCATTTCCAATCCGGACCTCTGGTCACTCTTGCGTTGACAATCATGTTCCTGAGCTGATGGCGGACTTGTCTTCGTTGGCGCCTGAGATTAGCCTCCGCTTCTTTGGCTGCGCGGCCCAAGTCATCACAAACTCCGGTCACTTTGCCGTAGATCTCAAATCCAGATAATGACAGATAATGTGTTTGTGCGGATGCGTTCTTTCCGGTCTGTTGGACACGGATATGACGCCAACCTTCACATTACGTAAACATATTTGAGTCAAAATGTTTAAGATTTTAAATAAATTTTTCAATCAATAAATACCTTGTTTTTCATCACTTGAAGTGTTCAGATTCCATGTGGCCGTAGATCCCGGTTCGTTGAGAGCGCAGTCATCACTGTGTGTATAAAGTGTTGTCCAATTGATGCCGTCTTTCGACACTTGGAATAACCAGTTGCGTAACGCTGACCGTCCATATCCTCGGGCGTGTCGTATGGTATAAGAGGTGGGAATTATCCACAAACCTATCCATCATTTAATCAATTAATAAATAGCATAAAAGCAATCATCAAATACATACCCAAATCGATGGCAAACCAGGCCTTCTTATCATCATTTGTATGACAGTTCAGTGCAGAGGAATCCCGATTCAAAACATCTTCGAGTCGCCCGTACGGCAAGTTCTTGCCCTCAGAAGAGGTGACAACAACCAGACCGACGTGCGCCGGATTCACCCATTCAGTAGTCGTTCCGCCATTAGTGCCAATCCAATAGATGACTCCATTGGTGTCAAAGTCTCGTTCATAATTGAAAACCAATTTACTGTTCGGTGCCTTCAGTTTCTTTACAAAAGCAAACGAAGACCTCTCGAAGTCATACCTAAAGAGCAATCATTCCATAAGTTTTCAAATAACACAAAATGATTGCAAAAATATTCTAACCATTGCTTTGCAACCATTTTAATCAAATATTTCTCAAGTTGTGAGACAGTAGTCAAGGGCTCTGTTTTGAGACAACGACCGGATCTATCAATTAGTGTCGATTCTCCCGGCGATCTCTCCAAACGAAAGCGCAAACGACGGGTTAGGATTTGAAGTCCATAACCAGAACCGGGTGTGTCGTACAGATAAACCGGCAGTTTTTCGATAGATTCCAGAACTGATACCAGTTTTCTAAAGCAATAGAAAATAATTAAACATTTGTTTCAACAATTGGTATAATTAAAGGCAAATACTTGATGAGTGCGGTAGCGATGGTCTCGACGCCAATAACTTCTTTGAAAATATCTAATCTGTCTTTCAATAGCTTATCGGACGATGAGTTAGTCCACGAAAATTTTGATTGACTTTTGGCCAGCAATCGGAGCAAAGCCTGTATTAAACCCGAAGAATGTATTTCATAAGCGGAGACACACTTTTCATCTTTCAATAGAAGTGTTAAGTCTTTTAAAGCGGTCTCTAAATTGAGTTTCCAATCGTTGCCATTGTTTTTGCGAGAATATTGTTGTCGTTCACAAATGCGTTCGACCTGTGCGACAATATTTGCCAGTTTGGCGACTGTGGACCGGGGGGTCGCCTGCGCTGTCTTGAAGTACGTCTCGTATATCTCTTTTGCTTGGGTTCGCACTTTGGCTTTGAGTGCCTCCAACTTTGAGCGCAAACGTTTGCCGCGGCGTCCCAACCAACCCGACGAGAACTCTGGCCCTAAAGAGGTTTCGGCAGTGAATGAGTGTCGAGTCCCGCGATTCGACTCAAACACAAAACCCGCCAAATCTTCCCTCAAAATAGTCGACTGTTGAGCGCCGTCTGAGTTATAAATAGTGACCTCTCCGTCACGTCTGCATTGGAGCGACCAATTGCCGACTGTTAGGCGCGCCGATCCACTACTGCTTAAGAAGCTTTGAGATACCATTCCGGGCTTAACCTGAGCTCTGGCTCTTTGCAGCTTTTCTAAGAACTCTCCCCTATTCTCGTTAGAGTCAGTGCCACCCTCTGGAGACCCGGATGAGTACATTGTGGCCAACTTTCCGTCCAAAATAAATCTGAACCAACCGTTTGAACCGTTAGATAATTCAATTGCGGCTGAATCTGACCATAAGTACAGACAATCGCGGCCGCGAACACAACTCCAGTCGCGCCAATGATATGGACGACCGGCCACTAAATCCTTCGCGTCTTCGCTCAGTGGGTCCTCTTCTTCTCCGTCTTTCTTCTCAATAATCTCGTCATCAGTAGATGTCTGTGCCATTTGTCCGGCCAGTGCTTGAACTTTATTCATAACCCCGAGTCGGGCGAAGTGTTCCAAAAATATTTCTGATCCTTTGATCATTAAATCGGAGATCATTTGTAAGACAATGAGATAGCAGTCGTCGTCCTCTTCGGTGTCCAACACATTAGCGACCACTTCAACCAATTGTATCGGTAAATGAGGAACCGATTCGTTGAGAGCAACCATTTGTTCGTTTTGAATATAATGAGTCATTTTGCGGATCAGATTCAGTGATGATTTTCGAATCGTTCTAATCATTGTGTTTTGAAATGTATGGCAGAAGACTGGAAGCAATCGTCTCAGATATACCGGTGACATCTCAGTGTCGCCGTATAGCTCGGGATTCAACTCTTCGGGCTCTTCTGGTTTAGATTCAACGGCTTTAGTCGATTCTGTTTTAGAAACAGCGCCGGCAGTCATCCATTCGCCAGGAGTCTGGAGAATAGCAGCCACTTCTCTGTGTCCCTCATCACTCCTTTCCCTCGCTTTATCGAGAGGTGTCTTTCCGTCTTCATCTCTGAGGTCAGGGTTAGCGCCGTGTCTTAGCAATACTTTAACGACATTCGGTCGTCCAAAGCAGGCCGCGTAGTGTAGGGAAGAGCTTCGTTGGCCACGATTCACATCAGCACCTCTTTCGCACAAAAACTCCACCATTTCTTGAGTGCCAAAAGCTGAGGCCCAGTTCAGTAGTGTCTGTCCGACGTCGTCCATAAAGTTCACTTCAACGCCACCCGAATCGATGGCATCAATCAAAGCGTCCGTATCTTTAGATCGAATGCAATCTATTAGTTGCCGATGTGTTCGCTCTCCAGCCGAGTCTAACCGATCCAAACGTCTAAATGAGGGCAAACGGGAGGCGCCCAACGAGGAAGTGATCACAGATTTGGGTAGAGCTCTGCGGCCTTCGAATAGAAGTACTAATAGGAGGTCAACCAAACGCATTGTGTCTAAAACACACCGTTCGTCACCTAATATACCGTTTCATTAGTTTTTCATTTAATAAATTATTCAAATATTTGTTTAAGAATTGATGCAAACCTTGAAGAGAACATTCGATGGCTTCGCTTAATGAAGAGCGCAATAAGTTATGTGTAATGGATGGCGAGCCCCGACACAGAGTGGACAACAGACTGATCACTGTTGAGACAGAAGACGCTGTTTTGGTATCGGGTGTTGACGTAGAGATAGTTTGTGAAGGAATCGAAATACTTGTCGATAAGTGAGAGATTGGGTTCGCAATCGATGACAATCTCATCAGTAAGTTGTCGAGCAGTCCGTGTTCTGCGAGTGGCGCCGGATCTATGCCTCGACGGGTAAACCTATCGGCCAGTGAGGCAAAACATCTAAGCGCTCCGTCAGAGACATGACTGTCCTCGTGCTTCAGTAGTATAGACAGCGCTTCGACACATGTATTGAGCGACTGGTCGTTTGGTTCCATTTTACTGCAGAGTCGCGACACAACAGCCATCGCTGAGTGAAGAGTATCCTTATGTACGTGCGATCCGTTGTCCCGAATGAATGTGAGGACACAGTTGAGACCACTGGCCTCAAACACAGCGCCCGCTTCTCGAGTGCAGATCAACTCAAGAACTTTAATGCACTGTTCGGCCAAATCTTTGCTGGTTCTGGAGGTGACGTCCGCCACAACTAATCGATTGCACATCGCTTTAATGGTTCCGTCAACGGCCACAATACGACGCGTGCATTCGGCCGATACGTCCAAATAGTAAGTAATGGCTCGGGCCGTCACTTCCAGCACATTATCGGGTGCGCACTCGTCCAGAAATATACGACACAACGCCGGCAAAAATGTCCGCGGAGGACAACTATAATACAAGACAATGGCAACAGTTTAGCAATGAATGTATTAACGTATTAGTGAACAAAGTGGTGATACCTTTCGAAACAACGGTCGACATTGTCGGACATCAATAACAACATACAGAGCTGTTCCAAAGCAATCAATTGCATATCCCGTTCATCTCCGGTGCCCATTGAGAGCCACTCCAGGAGTGTCTCCGGATCTACTTCTGACATGACTTCCGTTTCAGTCTTCACAACACTTAATATCACTTAATATCTGGTAATCAATCGATACTCAGATTAAGTCACAAATCAGTGAAACCATTGATTTTTTGCTAACATTTGGTCTGAGTTTTCAAAACCTATTATTTTTTGTTTGTATTCAAAAAATAATTTTTGTTTTAATTAATCGTTAATCGACTCAAAAAATGTGGTGAAAAATATAAACAAAAAAATATCAAATCTTTTTGTTTTTTTCCGATTAAATATAGATTTGTTTTTGTAATTAATTTATAATTATTTCACAGATTAGATAAAAACTTAACTAAATTTTTCCAAAAAATCAAAATTAATTCAAAACTAATATTTCAGAGAAAAACAAATCAAATCTCCAATTAATTCAAATTAAAAAAAAACAAAAAAAATAATTCACTGAAAAAAAATCAGAAAATTCAAGAAATATCACAAAAAAAGAAAAACAAAACAAAAAAATTATTTGCAATTAATATTGAAATTTCATAGAAATAGAAGAAATAAATAAATTATTTATTTATATATTAAATATAATTTGTTTTTCAATTAAAAAATATATTATTTATAGAAAAAAAATTCAAAAAACTAATTGAAACGAAAGAAATTGATTGAAAAAAACGGGAAAAACAAATGAATGAATGGATTAAATGATAACTAAAATGAATGACTGATTGAATCACTACTTCGTATGACTATTACTACATATTATTAATTCACAGCAAATATTAATAACACTATTAA
>JAQIYF010000082.1:0-15299 GCA_034700865.1 Oribatida sp. Gr-Ori-00025
GAAAACCTGAGTTAATTCCTTCCATTGGATCGCGTCCTCAATATTAGAGAACTCAACGAAAGCGAATCCTCGCGAAACACCTATTAATACAATAGCGCAAACATATTATAGAAACTATTTTTCACTTTCAATGCCAATCAAATCATTTGCTTAACTATTCATAACTTATTTTAATATTCTTTACATTTTGTCCATTAATGACAAAACACTAGAATTCTGTTATATTTTGTTAAATAAAGGATTTAGAGATCAAATACCCGTTTCTTTTTTCCTCATCAGTCGAATGTCTTTTGCCTGAAGGCTGTGTTCAGTCAGTTTAGAGACGATCTGATCCGAAGAGTGTTTGAAAAAGTATATCATATTTGAGTCAATTGTAAAAAAGATAACGATTTTTTCAATGAAATAGAATTACATCGGCTTCACGGATATGAGGGGCCAAACCCCTAATCATTATAGTATTATTAGGTGTTTCCTCTCTTCGGTCGCGCTTTTCCCGATCCCTCTCATAGCCATCGTTTGCAAATTCATTATTAGAGGAATTGTAGTCTTCATTATAGTAACGGTTGGACTGATTGTTGGGACCAGAAGTGGACGACTGGCTTCTCTCCCGTTCCCTATCGCGGTCACGATCTCTGCTGTCTCTGCTTCGGCTTCTGCTCCGATCTCTTCTGTCGCGATGGTTGCGACTGCGGTCTGAGTCATATCTATCGGTTCTGTCTTGACTTCGATGTCTTCGTGTATTATCATAACTATCATCGTCTGAGTTATTATCAGTTCTATAATAACAGTCCGGAGACTAAAACAATGGGACAAATGGTTAACAAAAAGCCATAGTTTGAGGCGATCGCCGATCAGTGGGTCGTTTGAGGTCCTCATCGATCACTAGCACTGACTGTCACTGACTGGTCACTCAATTCATTGCATTTAGGGTTTTGTTTAATTTAATTAATCTCTCATTTATTACAGTATTCGTCTGTTTTGGCAAATCATTCATTTTCATACCCTTCGGGTGTGACTGTTGTGCCCCACCGGGTGTCGACTCGAACGGTGCCTCTCATCGCGATGTCTGTCTCTAACAAACAATACATACAAACAATTAGTCTTAAAGTCAAACTGAAGATCAAATGAATGGCAAACCTCTCACGAGTCCGGTCTCTATCTCTGGATCCGACCATTGCTTTGAGTGTTATCTCAATTTGGGGGCAATTCTTCAGTATTTGAACTAAAATTCACAGAAAAACAAACAATTTATTCACATATTTAAGTGAATTGATTCCTGAAGTGAAGACTTTCATCGTTATTACCGCCAAAAGTAAATTAATTGATCCGACAATTAGTTTAATTTAAATATAATTATAAATGAATTGAATGGCAAATGAGTTGTAAATCATAACAAGAATTGCATTCAATTAACGAAACAATTGTTTTAATACAACAAACGCTTCCATAATATCCAGTCATTTGATCACTGAATCCATTAATCTTAGGGAACATTCAATGCAATCCATTCTGACCTCTAGTCTAACACTGAAATGACTCCCCCTTTAGTGAACATAAATTGCAGTTCAATACTGAACTCATATTTTCAAACTCTGCCCTCATTTACGTTATTTAAGTTTAACACTATTTTATTGCATTAAAAATAGTTTAATTGAATTGAATTTAAAATCTAATTATCTATTAATTATAAATGACTTAAGAAAATAAAATTTATAGAATAAATAACTATTTATAACTCATAAGTAATTCATTTTAATAAATATAAAAGGTTTGAATAAAAGTGTGTTTCGGTCTCTATTAGGTATGTCTGAGGCGTGTCTGTCGTCCGCAGTATTAATGTATTGAATGACTGAATGAATGCAAACGTAAGTCAATTGGTCTTCAATTGAGTCCCAACTCTTAGATATCGTTAAAACCACTTCAAGACTTCACTCAACTCTTCCAGACTTTTATACAAATTATTGTTTTATTTAATTGCTTTTAAACCAATTGATTGGAACTAATGGCCAGTGATTTCGATGAACCCCTTTCTGACACCGAAAAGGTCTGAATCGTTTGTCGTTATGGTTAAAGTGATGATAATTGACATTTGTTTCCATCAATAGATCCGAATCGTCACTGATTTTATACTTCACTCCCCGCCGGGAGAGTTCCGAGAAGTGGTCAACGGTATGAAAGGCTTTAATTAAATGTTAACTCAATTTAACTCTAAGTTTTGTCCCATTTTTTATTGTCCAGACGTCCGCTTATTGTTGAACAACGATCACCTGTTGAAAGAACAGGCCTCCAGGTGCTCACTCCCTGTCCATCCCTTCTATTTTGTCACCATTTCTAACATATGTTTGCCATTTCAGTGCATTTTCTCAGTATAGCAAAGACCAGTTGACACCCGTCAGACTCGACGCCTCCCAAAGTCAGGTCTGTCTCTCATTTGAACTCATTTTCAATGAAATCATAACATTTGTGATAAAAATATTTATTTAAACAAAAGATAAAACAAAATGTTTGATAAGTTTTATCTAATTTTGTTTTGCATTTCTGTTGAAATAGTCGTTAATCACTGAATACAATGAATTGGGATCTAATCGTTATTATGACCCAAGAAGTCGACAATCATTCAAATACGACCACTTGAGAGAAGAGGCCTCTGACTACCAGTCGTGGACACCCGACCCGACTAGTGAGCCGTGGAGGTCAGCACTGGAGGAGGTTTGGACGAAGTACTGCGCCGACCACTACCACAATGGTATCAGTGCTGTGTTCGGGTTCAGTCAGAACGGACAGATCACTCTCACAGCTTGTATTGAAGACCATCAGTTCCAGCCGAAGAACTATTGGTGAGTGACTTTAGATGACATTTGTATGTAATTATACAGAACTGATCCAAACAATAGTGAAATAGTAGTGAAAATATTGATTTAAACCCAGATATTCATTGAGGGATACCATTAAATAAATATATACTATAATTAAGTAAACACTTGCTATTGATTATCAGCGCATTCGCTCATATCTTATCAGACCATTGAGTTATAGAGTAATATAAAGTGATATTTGATTACTATTATTGCATGTCATGGACAGGTAGAGGACAGTCACTGTGACTGTCGTGAAAATGTTATATTTGTTGATAAATTGCAACATTTATTGACCATTTAGTTAAACACTTTTTAAAATAATGTTTTGACAATAGGAACGGTCGGTGGCGTTCCGTTTGGAACCTAACCTTTTCTGGTGCGGGTAAAGCAGAACTGCGCGGAATCATTAAAGTTCAGGTCCATTATTATGAAGACGGAAACGTTCAACTCGTCAGCTGTAAAGAAATCAAAGAACCCATCGTTATATCTGTTAGTTTTGGACATATTTTTAATGAAGACTTTGACCTCTAATTCAATGAATTGTTTTCTAAATTCAGAGCGAAAAACAAATGGCGGAAGAGATGAGACAATTGGTTGAAGAGGCGGAAAACGAATATCAAACAGCGATATCAGGGAACTACCAAACTATGTCCGACACGACATTCAAAGCCCTTCGCCGACCACTTCCAGTGACGCGTTCGAAGATTGAATGGAATAAAATCATGAGTTATCGGATCGGAAGTGAATTAAAACAACACTAACTCCAAGACATCGTCCGATGTATTGATAATAAACTCTATTTTGACACTCATTACGAAACGCAAAGTTATTAATAATTAAAACATTTTATTATTTTTAAACTAAACTTATTTAACATAAATATAATGTAAACGAAAGTAAAATATAAATTAAGACCTCTTTTACATCCGATTTAATTATCAATTAATTAATTTATATTTAATGACAACTTAATTACATTTAAAGGAGAGTTATATCTCTGGAACCGGTCATCAGATGTCTTCTGATAGAACTGTATGGCAGGAAATGTTGCGAATCCTTATCCAAAGCAATCGATTGCTGACCACTGGAGTCATCGATCAGTACTTGTGTTGCTTTCAAAGCCTTAATGAAGACATAAGTGTTTTCAAAATGGATTCGATCACTGTTTGGGACATCTATTGTCTTGTAGTTCATAATAGATGTTCGCGTGAATGGCAAACGACCCAAAACTGATTGATTCAGATATGAATCGATTCCCGAAACATAATTATCTAAATATTTGATTTCATTCTTCGATAACAGCTTTTCCACTGATTTCTTGTTTGTCTGCAAAGTCTTTATCAATGAATTGGAATTCAATTCAATTTTGTGAATACGGGTTCTGTAGTAGTGATGAGTGGCATAACTGAATCGCTCCAACTCTGTCCTGTGCTCTTCAACGCATAGCTCATCCAAACGGCCAGACAGTCGCCGAAGATTTTCAGACATGTGATCGATCTGTTCCACCACACAGTCGATCACCGCTTCTTCGTAGGGCAACACTTCCGGACTCGACATCTCATTGTTAATGAGTTCAATGAGACGTAAGTAAACCTCTTTCGGTGTCTCATAATTGTCATAATCAGGGGTTCCGTTCGGATCCGATTGCAGACCACTTGAAGACATTGTAATCAAAATATTGAAAACTTTTTGTTCAAAACAAACCCCAAAATTGCGCTCAAACTTAGAAAATGTTTTGTTTATTAAAAGTATTGACGTTTTCCATACAATTCTATTGGATTTTAGTACAAACTTCTCAATCGGTTTATACTTTGATTTGTATGTTATTTATGAATAGTTTCTAATCGTAAACATTAATATTGGAAAACCTTGAATAGTGTTTGCAGTCTATCTTAAGCTAAGTTTCTTAATTCAATTCAAATCCATTTGATTAGTAGAGACTTTAGTTAAATTAGTATTGATTTATGGTTTGAAATATTTCATAACTTAAGTCTATTTGCGAACGGATTGTATAGATTTGAGATTCAATCTCGAGTTGTATTGCTTTTCAATGTTAGAGAAAATCCTTCAGTGAATGAAGTGTTTTATGCATTCATTTGATTTAATTATAATTTGATTATCGATTCAAAACTGGTCTAAAAGTGACCAAAAAGTGGTCCAAACAATGGCTTTCAATCACTTGAATAGATTTAGTGCTGTTTTTAATAAATTTAATTTAATTAAAAGCAATTCATTTTCATTACAAAAGTTAACAACTGTTGACAGTTATCACAATTGGAATCAAATTAAATGTAATTACAGTTCAAATGCAAATATTTTGCATACAATCCAAGTCCAAGAGGACATCGAAAAGAAGAAGAAAAAAAGTCTTTTAGGTGGAGGACAGGACAAGATTGATGCTCAGCATCGAAAGGTATGGCACAATCATTAGAACCATTGGAACAATGATTGTCTTAATCTTAGGGCAAATTGACTGCAAGAGAAAGAATCGATTTATTGGTTGATTCCAACAGTTTTGTTGAATACGATATGTTTGTTGAGCACACGTGCACTGACTTCGGAATGCAAGACATGAAGGTTACCATTATTACCATTACCAGTGTTTTCTTAACTTTCCTAACCATTAAAACTCTTGAAACTCCTCAACAGTATTCGGGTGATAGTGTGGTCACCGGTCACGGACTCATTGACGGCCGAAAAGTATTTGTTTTTAGTCAAGACTTTACTGTTTTTGGCGGCAGTTTGTCTTCAGCGCACGCAAAGAAGATCTGCAAAGTTTGTCAACGAATTTAATTTCTTATTTTTTTAACAAATGGTTTGTTTCAGATCATGGATCAGGCGGTTCGGGTGGGCGTTCCAGTTATAGGAATCAACGATTCGGGTGGCGCTAGGATTCAAGAGGGCGTCGAGTCTCTGGCCGGTTATGCGGATATATTCTTAAGAAATGTTAGCTCTTCTGGAGTTGTACCACAAATATCTGTAATAATGGGTCCCTGTGCTGGAGGGGCTGTCTATTCACCAGCACTGACCGATTTTATATTTATGGTTAAAGACACGTCTTATCTGTTCATCACTGGTCCGGATGTCGTCAAAGTATGATTGACTTAAAAGTGTTTAAATGATTGAACTGATTGTTCGATTGATGTTAAGGCTGTCACTAATGAAGATGTGTCTCAAGAAGAACTCGGAGGCGCCAAAACACATACAAGTGTGTCGGGTGTAGCGCACAGGGCGTTTGAGAATGACGTCGATATGCTTCTACAGCTCAGAAAGTTCTATAGTTTTCTTCCGCTGTCCAGTCGAGAGCCGTCTCCTATCAGACGATCTGATGATAAATGGTTTGACATTTGATTTCAGAATTTATTTGAATTTCTGACAAACGATTAACATTTAGGGACAGAATTGTCGATAGTCTCGATACTATCGTTCCATTAGAGTCGACCTCCGCTTACAATATGCTGGACATTGTCTTAGCTGTAAATCAATTGAATTGAATTCAAATGATTATATTCTAAAAGTTGTCTACAATTTAATAGATTGTCGACGAGAATGACTTCTTTGAGATAATGCCAGACTATGCCAAGAATTTATTGGTCGGATTCGCGCGCATGAATGGAGAGACTGTGGGAGTGGTCGGCAATAATCCTAAATATGCTGCAGGTATTGGGTCTGAGTTCAAGTGAAATAGACTTCAATTTTGATCATTTGTTAGGCTGTCTGGACATTAACTCTTCGGTAAAAGGCGCCCGTTTTGTGCGATTCTGTGACGCCTTTAACATTCCTATCATTACATTCGTTGACGTCCCGGGTATTTACAAATACCTGTAATCCCTATTTAATTGACTAAAAAATATGTTCCCATAAAACAAAGGTTTCCTTCCGGGCACTGCTCAAGAATACGGGGGTATTATAAGACACGGCGCGAAACTGTTGTATGCGTTCGCTGAGGCAAATGTACCCAAAATTACTGTCATTACCCGTAAGGCTTACGGCGGGGCTTATGATGTAATGAGTTCTAAACACCTGTTGGCGGATGTGAACTACGCCTGGCCTACAGCCGAGATTGCAGTAATGGGAGCCAAGGGTGCAGTTTCTATACTATATCGGGGCAAACAAGACGTCGAGAAATATGAACGCGAATACATCGATAAGTTTGGAAATCCATTTCCGGCTGCAGTCAGAGGTTTGAGACAAACAATTGATATTTGCATTGATTTAAACATTTATTTGACTTTAGGTTTTGTCGACGATATTATAGAACCGCGAACTACAAGAATGAGAATCTGCAGAGATTTGAATCTTTTGAGGAATAAGAAGGTCACCAATCCTGACAAAAAACATTCAAATATTCCTCTTTAAGACCATCTAATGTCTCAATTCATAGCTTATTATTCTTTAATTATTGTTTAATTCTGTTCAATAAATATATATTTGTTATGAAATAAATCTTTAATTTGATATAAAATTAATGAATGAATTGATTGAATGTTTGAATAGAAGTTGTGAATCACTGGTAGTATAGCTCCAGATTCATGCCGTCGTGGATCTCATAGTCCTGAAGAGTGATGTGATCCTTATAAATGGTGTACCACTTCTTCAGTACAATCTTCTCCCAATGAGTTCCCGTCTGAGCCGCGATTAACTTCTTGAGGTCACCGATAGTGTCATCTATTGGTTATGAGAAATACATTTATCACTAAAGCAATGGTCAGTCAATGCATACCTCCGTTGCATTTGATCCGCACTTTTTTGCCCAATCGGTCATTACATGTGATTTCAATCATTTTTTATTGATTTCTACTCTTAATTAATAATTTGTTTTATCGATAAATTGTTAAAAAGTATGAACTTTTCGGTAAAACTTTTATTTAATGTATATTTCAATTAAAATCAATGAATCATTAAATTCAATGATTGTTTCGTTTCGTTGTGTTTACAATAAAATATTGTCACCTCTTATCACGTGATTCATAAATAATGACGTCATTATAATTTTGGCTAAAATATACAGCTTTAGGGCCTAACTGTAGAATAGAGAGCCCAGAGATCTGTATAAATAATTTTAAGTCATAAGTTGTTTTGAGGAAAAATTAGATTAAATTTTTGCGAAACATAAATAAATTGATTTTTAATTATTGTTTAGTTTTGAAACACAATTGAAACCAATGTTACGCTTAAATAAGTTTTTGATTTCAAAACATTTAAATAAATTATCCAATGCTTTGACAAAAAGCAGTTATTATTACAGTTCAGAGCCTCCGGACAGGAGTTATTCAATTGGATTGCAGTCAACCGCCGATCGGACCAAACGGAAGGAACTGAAAGTCGATATTTCCGATCAATTTCTTCGTCGAACTAATCCAGAGCTGAATCTGTTTGGACCGCACGACAGAAGAGCTCCACTTAATGGCAATATTGGTCTCAATTTTGAGAATTCAAAGCAAAACGAATTCCAAGTTTTGGTTCAATTGCTTCAAAAGATCCCGAGTATTGAGACGATAGACAACCGGAACGTCGAAATCGAGTCCTTTTTATCGAATTGCTATCAAAGCCGATGTCAAAAGTTTTTTCGGATTTTGAAATATCAGAAACTATTTCCACAAGAAATGCAAAGTTTGTTGGAATCGGCCGAAGGCGTCGACTGTATAGCACAGGAGATGTCCGGACAACTCATTAAAAAATTTGCGCCACTTTTCCAAAGCTCTAAAAGACAACAATTGAGTGACGGCTTAACTGTTCTGACTTTGAGTCAGAAGACAATCAATGATATGAGTGGTTATTCAGAAGAAGTAGAACTCGAAAGGGAAGAGTTCTTCGAAATGTTCGTTAAAAATGCAGACAATGTCTGCAAAGATCTCCAAAGCAATGGTTTTTGGGCTGATTTTATTGATCCCTATTCTGGTCAACCATTTTTTGTAAGTTTTTTATTTGATTTAAGTTTTCATTCAATTATTTATCAAATGATTTACTGATAGAGCGAACGAACGAACGATACTCTCTATGAGACAGACGACCGATTCGTGCACTTGGGCTTCAAAATCGAAGACCTCGGGTGTTGTAAAGCTATTTATCATAAAGAATGGGCCACTCATGTCATTGTGGGCATTATGTTCACATCAGCGCCGGCCAACTCACCAGTGCTTAAAAAATTGGCCAATAATTGCTTTAGTAGTAAATGACTTCAATTTTGATTAATTGTTAAAATAATCTCTTTTTCTATCACTCAATGAAACGAATGTAAGAATTGTTTATAAAGAGAACAAATATTTAATAAAAGATTTAATTCTTGTCAACAGTTTTAGTCAATAATTATATAAATATTAGTAAATTATATACAATTAAAATAATTCATTATTTAAGAGAAACGTTAAAAAACTAATATTTTTCGCCCATTATTAAGACAATAAGTGCTGACCAACCAGTAAAAGGATGAGATCCCTGGCCTTTACCGGTCATATCGTTATACTGTTCCCAAACATAACCACTTCGGGCATATTCTGTAAATACAGTTGAGATCAGGTTTTGTCGTAAGCGCTGGTATATAGAAATGGCTCGACTTTGATAGGGACCAGAAGTAGTTGAGTAATGATGTAGTGCTTTAAGGATAAGATAATTGGCGTTAACCCATACGGCGCCCCTCCAATAGGGCGGATCCACATCTGTATTGTATTGTTGGTAATACAGAGACTTTCGGGACAGCGAACGGATGCCGTGAGGACTCCAAACAAGTTTTGGATTCTCTAAGTCATCCAATATTTTACCCAATTTTGGATTATTTGCTTCGATTATAGTTAACATAAATGGAAATAAACTAATGTAACCCATCTCTGGCACACATCCATAGGTAGGAGCCGTCACTACTTTCCTCTCCTTTTCGAAACCGGTGTCCGCTTTGTTTCGGACTTTAATCAGTTTAACAGAAGTCGAATGCAATCCTTTGTCGCAATACATCTGGTGGTCATCAGACCAGTGAATGTCATCTAATAATTGATTATCACTTAAATAATTAGCCGTTTCTTCATATTGTTTGGCCAGAGAATCGCCGATAAGATTTGCAATTCTAGACATCACTCTCGAAGAGAATGCTATCCAAGACCTTAAGTCCAAATGCATTTCTTCATCAGTTGGATGTGTCGCTCGCGGATAATCATCCAAACCTGAGGTCAAAGTTTTTGGATTCAATTCCCTTCGAGTGTTGGCATCTCTGCCTTTCCATCGATAACTACCCGACATATGTCCCACTTGTGAGACATTAAACCAATTATACCAGAGTTGTAAACGAGAAAACACTTTCTTTAACCAATTTATGTCAGCCTTTCCATTGTTTAGTAGCTTTTGAATTGACAAGAAAAGCGCCGGAGGATTGGCATTAGTAGTCCGTTGATTAACAAATTCTTTAGGCACTCGGGCCTCAGCCTCTGCACCTAAAATCACTTCTCGAGGGATCCAACCCTCGCTGTTCATCAATGAAAGCCAGCCCTCGATAATAGCAGTCGAGAGATTGGAATCCCATTCACTGATTAAGAGCTGATGAAAGCCTTCATCCCATAGGAAACCTCTTGGAAAGAAGGAACGGGAGGGCACTCCTGTCAAGAGCTGAAGCGGTCCATAAACTATGGGTTGTTCACCAAATTCTGGTTCTATTAACGAATTGCCATAAAAATATCCAATACTTCCCAAAACATTACTGACAACTGCTTTGGCGAAAGAGATTTCATTTGTACTAAAATTTTTTGCTTCTAAACCAAACTTTGATTCAAAATCATTGTCAAACTTAACACTTCTTTCAGTCAATTCTTTATCATATGATTCAGCGGTCGGTAAATCTGATGATAAATCTGTGGATAAAGTCTGGAAATTGATATCCAATTGAAGAGAAGAGGAAAAGACGATCTGATGGGCGACAAAGTTTGCGTCATTTAATTGGTGGCGCCCTTCAAAAGAATCGCCGTTAACCACAAATATTGGATTCCTTTGAATATCATTGATATCAAAGAGAACTAAATTTTTTAGAAGAGTTTCCTTCAAATAGACTAAAGGAGGCGTCGAAACGGTATTCAAATAATTTCTAAACAAAACATTTCCTCTATTTTTAGAAACTGTAAAAGACATTCGAAAGTCTCCCAAATCTTGTGAATGGCCTTCAATTTGAAAGTTTGAGTTCGGCTTAAGATCAGAATTAAATGGAATCACTTGTAAACGATCGGTAGGTCTTTGAGTGGCCGCATAAAAAATCAATGATATCGGAACTGATGACATGGAAGAAACAGATTGTTCCGTATATTTTGGTTTAGCGGTAATCCTTGCCCTCCAACTACTGTTCCCAGACTTCACAAAACTAGTCTCAAAGACAACATTTTGGTCAACAATTTCTTGAATGCCGAACGAATGGAAGTCATGCCGAAGCCATCCATACCGGCCTAACCGATCGTTTTGGTCACACCAGTGCCTCACCGGCAATGAGTTGCCTTCTATTCTGTTCCAGAACCACATCATTCCGGTAACCATTGATTCGGGAGAACATGTCCTGAGACCGAAGTAATGACCGCTTCTGAAAGTTCCCCAATTCTTGGCGTCAATTAATGGATTGAAAGCAATGCTTGTGTCCAATGGTTTATAAAGTTTGTTAAATAAATAATTTCTGTATAAGTGATGAGTGATTACAGCCATTAATGGCAAACAAATCGATAAAATTAATAACCATTTCATTGATCGCCAAACTCGCGATTTGTCCGACGATTTACTTTTCAGCTGTTTTTCACTACTTTTCCGACTCTTTTCAACAACTTTTTCCGAAACATTGTTTTCATTGAATTTTCGGCGAAATGTTTTTGACATTGAATCCAATGAATGGTTAACTAAATCAACGAAAATATTAATTTAATTGTGATTTTAGGACAACAAGAGAGCGCACATGTAGTCAATCAGTGAACAGGCATTCGGTCAACAGTGCTCTTCAACAACACAATTAGGGCTTTCAAGAAACGGGTTTCAAAAAAATGCCAAAATTAGTGAACATCTTATTTGACAATTGATTTAAAAACTGGTTTACAAAACAAGATATTTGTTTGGATTTGTTCACAAATGACAGGACAGTATTGGAAAGGTTTGGGAGTGGTGTTAGTGAATGGGTATTGCATTGTATGACATATGAGTGGAAATGTGGCACAAAGTCTGTGAACTCGACTCCAATGCAGACAATACTCTGTTCTCCCAATGAGTCGACTGTCTATTGAGTACTGGTTTTGGGTTTTGAGTAGTGTTTGAGTCAGTCATCAGTCAATCAGTTGTGCGTTTGACTCAACTCTCAGTCCATTCAATCCAAGAGTTGTTTCATTCAATTGTCTCGAAATTGAGTTTCCAATCATTTCTTGCCATCAATTGTCTAAATCATTGGAAATCATTTGATCATTGAATCTGATCCGCAGTAATGATGGACACAATCGCTAGCATTGATAGCAGTGTTGAGCCAATCGTTTCCGTAAGTAATCCTATATTTGTGTCGAATCCAGTCTTCGCGTCAGGTCTTTGTGGCACAGATTCAGTCCAGTTATGTCTACGTTGACACCAATCCTCTCGAGTCCAGTCCAGTCCTATCTTTCCCATCCATTGCAATCATTTCCTATTTTTTTTGTTACATTTACAACCATTACATCAGAAATCAATTGATTTTTATTTTATTTCATTATTTTTTTAATTAATTTATTTTTTGAAATTAAATGAATTGATTTGCAAATGAATTATCGGTTGTAAAGGTTGTGCCGATGACTACACTCTTCAACGGAACCGCTGTAAAGACGAGAGACGAGGAACTGATAGAAGAGTCGAATGCACTCTATTTGAAGACCAAAGAGGACTGTATGAAACACTTTGACTCCTGGTCTGAATCAGATCAGACAGACTTTGTTGAGTATCTGTTGTCTAAGATGTCTCACTGCCAACACTCGCAAATCAATTGTTATCTCAAACCTATGCTTCAGAGAGACTTCATTTCATTACTTCCGAGTAAGTGATGAAAAACTGGTGTTTCCTATAAAACGGTAATTAATTTCTAAATGATGTGCTATTTTAGAGAAAGGTTTAGATCACGTGGCGGAGACTGTCCTCTCATACCTGGACGCAAAGTCCTTATGTTCGGCAGAACTGGTCTGCAAAGAGTGGTATAGAGTTATCTCCGAAGGAATGCTTTGGAAGAAACTAATTGAGAGTCGCGTCCGAACCGATACCCTCTGGAGAGGACTTTCTCACCGAAGAGGATGGTATGCATTGCAGATAACATTAAATGAATTGTGTTATCAATTAACCCATTATTTGAATGTAGGGTTCGCTACCTTTTTAAGCCGAGTGCTGGTGAACCACATCCGGACCATATGTTTTACCGAAGATTATTCCCAAAAATAATTCAAGACATCGAAAGCACTGAAAACAATTGGAGGTGCGGTCGACATAATCTTCAACGTATTAACTGTAGGTCTGAGGCCAGTAAAGGCGTGTATTGTCTTCAATACGATGACCACAAAATCATAAGTGGTTTAAGAGATAATACCATTAAAATATGGGATCGAAGTTCACTTCAATGTTCTAAAGTATTATTTGTTTTACTCATCATTTCTATCATTTCCTAACCATTGTGTTTATGATTGGATCAGATCCTCACCGGACACACCGGTTCCGTATTATGTCTTCAATACGACGAAAGAGTTATAATCAGCGGTTCCAGTGATGCAACTGTGCGTGTCTGGGAAGTAGGGTCGGGACAGATGGTCAACACTTTGATCCATCACTGCGAAGCTGTTCTTCATTTGCGGTTTAACAATGGAATGATGGTTACCTGTTCTAAGGACAGGTCTATAGCTGTCTGGGACATGACGTCTCCCACAGACATTAATCTAAGACGTGTTTTGGTCGGACACAGGGCGGCCGTCAATGTCGTTGACTTTGACGAGAAATATATAGTCTCTGCTTCGGGCGACCGAACCATTAAGGTCTGGAACACTAATAATTGTGAATTTGTGCGAACACTTAATGGACACAAACGAGGCATTGCGTGCCTTCAATATAGGGATCGACTGGTGGTCAGCGGCAGCTCTGATAACACAATTCGGTAATTAAAACATTTTTTTTAAAATTTTATTTTTAATTAGTGTTTAATTCAATGAATTGGATGAATGCCTGTTCTCTATCTTTGCTCTATATTTGTATGAATTGCTGCGAAAATGTCTTACATTTTATTTATTGGTCGGACGGATAGTAGAGACAAACGAATTATTGTTTATTCAGTTTTGCAAAGCGTTTGAAAAATAATTTTTTAGAATATCTGCGAATCTGTTAAGAGTTAAAGAGTTCGTTGTATTTGTTGTCGACATTTAAAAACATGTTTTATATAATAATAATAACGAGTCATTGCTTTTCAAGTCAATGGGAAAATGACTTTGAATTGAAGTAAAGTTTTTGAAATAAAAAACTATTAAACCATTGATTACTTATTTGTTTTTGTTATAAAATTCATTAATCACACTAAACATGAAAATGAATTGACATTAGAATCATCTGATCAGACAATTAACTTAATTAAACTATTTTTTTCTTAATTATTAAAAACTATTTATAAAAGTGGTTGAGATTATAGAAACCTTTTTTTATTTAAATAAGTGATAGCTTTATATAATAATAGAGTTTTTGTAATTAACGGTTAAATCAGGTATTGTGTGGTTCGGATCAGTTGTGAATTTTTGTGGCTTTAATTCAGGAATTAATACGAGTTTTCTTTCACAATAAGATTAGAATCAATTCTATGGTTACTTGAATTCGTGTTATAAATACTATAAATACGGGTTTAATATAACTTAAGAATAGGACTTAAGTTATAATTTAGTGTTATTTAAAGGTAACAATAGAATTGAATTTTTCTTATTTATTATATTTTAATTTTGTTTAGAATTTTCCACAATTTTTATCCTTTAAATTATATACTAAACACTCGCGAAGAATAGATTTTTTATTATTTAGTGCAAAATCTTTGAACTAATTATTTTTTTTCTTCTTTTTTTTGAAAAAATAGTGAATTAAATAACAATTAAAATATTTGATTGACATTTGAAATGATTGAATGCAATCAACTTTGAAGTCATAGCAATTATTGACAATATTTTTAATGATTTAATAAAGTGATTGTCTTTTTATGGTATTTAATGGTCCGAAGTATACAAAACAACTTTGAATTGACTTTACGGTCAATTTATATGGTATTTGCTTATCGTTAAGAAATAATTGCAGAAATTTTACTATTTTTAAGTAATTTACTGAAAAATAATAGATTTATTGGAAACTCCCGGTTATTGTGTTTTGTCATTGTTTTACTATTCAATCATTATTTTGCAATAATTTTGAAATTCTTAAACTTAATAAATGAGTGAAAACTATATTCTCATTAATGCTATG
>JAQIYF010000083.1:0-15277 GCA_034700865.1 Oribatida sp. Gr-Ori-00025
GTTTCAGAAGAGCAAACAATTTTTTTTTTGTTAAACTATATTCTCTATTATACTGATAAATGTCAGATAAAATTCTTATATCAAGAATCCATAATTGACTGATTATTTAATATAATTCACGATTCTATTCTGTCTATGATTATAGAATCGGATGTTTGACCTCTTTATTGTATGTCAAACATCCGGATAATACCATCAGAAAAGTCAATATATTCTTCATTAGTATGAATCACCAAAATTCTAACCATTGCTAACCCAGGACTTTGTTAAACATGGGCTGAATGTCGAAATCAATTTCTTATTTAGATTCCTATCAATTCTTTAAATAACTAAACGAACGACAAGAATATAATGAAAAGAATTCTTATCTCTGTTATAGTTGTTCACAATTTTAAAAAGTTTTTATAACTTCTTTATCGAAAGATCTAAGAATATTCTTAAACAAAACATTGTTCACTGCCATCAATGAAATTCTATTACACACACAGAATATTCTCTAATTGTGTTGATATTGTTTAATAAAGCGGAAGAATATTTAGAATTTAATTTTAAATTCTGAGCCAAGTATTGGCTAAAAGGCAGTAAAAAATATTTTTTGCTTTTTCAGAGAATAATGCTTTCAAAGCAATAAATTCTGGCCTTTATATCAGGAATATTCTACTGATTACTCGAATTTTAATTAAACTCAATTCAACTAAAAAAGTTTGGCCTAATTTTAAATATGATTTGGAGCGAAAATTAATCCCAAACCACAAGAGTGTGATTCCTCTGCAATTCCTATTCAGCACATTATCTGTCCATTTAATGAAATGCATATTCTGTCGGCCATTACATTCATTATCCGTATTGATAATCATTAGATATTCTAAACCCATCCTCACTATTATTGATTAGTTTTTTTTATTCGCATTCATTACACTTTTTTTCTATGCATTTTAAGCTAAATTACAATTAGTTTTTTGCCTGACATTCGCCTGGATTTTGTGCAAAAATATAGTAATTTTTTTTGTGGTATTGTTTTGTTGGGCACACCGTTACTACCCGTTACTACACCAACCCTTCAATGATAATGTCAAACCACCACTAAAATAGCCAGAAGTCCGTCACTAAAGCCATTCCATTATACAGACAATGCATTTAAAAAGCATTAATTTTTTTCCTGTGTATCGAAAATAATTGCATAAAATTTTAATTTAGTATTCAATTTACCATTTCTTTCGATAAATACCATTATTTATAATTAAAAAAACAAATTCATTAGTAAAAGAGCGGATCGTTTTGATTATTGTTTCGCTTCTCAGGTTATTTAGCCATTCCTTTAGTGCTACTAAACGATGGGTTTTTGTAACTCAAAGTCAGCCATCAAACTGACGGACGAAGACTTCGAGTTCCTCAGAAAGAACACCAATTATTCTGAGAAAGAGATCCGGGACTGGTATAAGGGATTCCAAGTGGACTGTCCCGATGGAAAACTATCTAAAGAGAAGTTTATGGAAATATATCAGGGATTCTTCAAAGGAGGCAATTCTGAAAAGTTCTGTCAACACGTCTACCGGACCTTCGATGAGGACGGCAACGGTTGGATCGATTTCAAAGAGTTTCTGCTCGCCATTGGCATCACCACCAGCACCAGTACCCGAGAGAAGCTCAAGTGGGCCTTCAAAATGTACTGCAAAATGGACTGCCTTTTTCAATATTAATTTTATTTCCCCACTAATAGTCACCTAATTATCCTTATATTTGTGTTCAGGTATGACATCAATAATGACGGTCTCATAGAATTGGATGAAATGACAAAAATAATTAAAGTAAGTAAACGTTCCCATCATTTGTCTAATAATCTAAAAACACAAATATTATTCTCTTCTCTTATTTGTGCCGAACATAAAGGGCTGGACTTTTAGTTTGAATTGAGTGCAGATTACCTGAAAATAAGTTAGTAGTCATACCCCGGGAGTAGTCATTAAATTTTAATTAAATCATTTGAATAATTCTTTGCTGATATGAATTTGCTATTATCTGATGGAATTCCAGGCCATTTATTGATATTTTACTAACTATTCCATTGCATCCATCAATAAACTAATAAAATTAAATTTATAATTCAAATAAATTTTATTCAAAAATATGTTTAAAAACTATTTTCAAACTAAAATTTGAATTGAAATCTAACAATAAAACTAATGGCATGACTGTTAGGCACTCCACGAAATGCTGGGCGAAGAGGCCTCAGAGGGGTTCGAAGGCGAAGAGGCGGCCCTCAGAGTCAGAGATATATTCGAGAAAATGGACGCCAATAATGACGGGAAGATATCATTAGACGAATTCCTCGAAGTCTGCAATATTGACGACGGATTGGCTAAACTCCTATCCCTATCGGGCGATGCCTGAGCTCTATAACCATTCGGACCATTATATTGTTTGCGCACACATTAGACCCGAATATAATCATTGAATTTTAGAATTAACTACATTTTACTGTTCATACAAATCAAAGGCTATATTAAAATGTATTTTATATTCCGATTAATATTTACATTAATTTATATTTTTATTCCATTATATGTGATAAGCATTATATTCAATGTTTTAAAACACAAAATACAATGTCTTAAACGCAACTAAATTCTACTTCAGATTGATTTTCAAAGAATTTTATTTTCCATTTCTTCGATATTATCACTGATTATATCATGACTTGACTTAACTTTGAATTCTCTCTCTTATTCTTATAATTGGGTATAAAAAGCGATTCTTTTTGTGCTTTGTTTTAAAGATAATAATCCATTCAAACGACTGTTTTTGAAAATATGTTTTCAAAGTCCAAAAGTGATTAAAAATAAGTTTAAGTCTTAATAGGAATTAATTCTCTATTTTTTTCTTCTCATTTGATACGAAAAACAACTTTTCATTTCCTGAGTGCAGATCAAAGAAATCGATTTCAATGGGAAAACAAAATAGTAAACTAAAGCCCGAAGTCTTGGAGGACCTCAGGTCAAGCACTGAGTTCACCGAACCCGAGATCCATGAGTGGTATAAAGGCTTTCTGAAGGACTGTCCGTCTGGTAATCTCAGTATAGATGAGTTTAAAAAAATTTACGGAAACTTCTTTCCGTACGGCGACGCCTCGCGCTTTGCCGAACATGTCTTTCGGACTTTTGATTCCAATGGCGACGGGACTATCGATTTTCGGTATTATTATCACTAGAATTCCCAGAAATAAGCATTGATTCCAATGAAATGCAAACTTTATATCATTTGCCTATGAATTGGTTTACATTTTGATTAAACAATGATTTCCTAAATTACAGAGAATTTTTATGCGCTCTTTCGGTCACATCTCGTGGAAAGTTAGAGCAGAAGCTGAAGTGGGCCTTCAGTATGTATGACTTGGATGGAAATGGATTTATTAGTCGACAAGAAATGCTTGAAATAGTGACTGTGAGTACTAATCCCAACAAATTCCTGATTATAAGGAATTTGCAAAAGCATTAGATTTCAGATTATATGCTAAATACCGGTACCTGTGCTCTACACTCACATAACTTTGCATTTTGTTTGCAAAAGTCCTGGAATTTAATATTTTATTTATAAAATAGAGTTTTAATCTCAAGGGAGAGGAACTCATATTTCAATAAATTCAATACCAGAACCACTTATTAATATGAATACAGAATATGTTAGATATGATTAAAATCTATACATTTTTCCAGCATTTGATCATAACTTTTGTGATTCACTAGAATCTCATTGAATTGTAATGTAATTACAGGCCATCTATAAGATGGTGGGCTCTGTCATGAAAATGCCTGACGACGAGTCCACACCCGAGAAGCGAACCGATAAGATATTCAGACAAATGGACACCAATGAAGACGGAAGGCTATCACTCGAAGAGTTCATCGAAGGCGCCAAAAGTGATCCGTCAATAGTCCGGTTACTTCAATGTGATTCTCAAACGTGATATTTTCAAACTACCAGTGCTTTGGAGAGCGAAGAGCAACGGACAGACAACTGGCCAGACATGACATCAAAAGCACAGTTTATCAGAAAATCATTTTTTTCAAAAAACTTAACAATTTATTGAATAAATAACCAAAAAATTATACGATTTTATGATAACTACTGAAAAAAAAGATTAAAAATTTTTTCCCAAACTTTTATTCAAAGAATATATTCTTTTGGTTTATGTTTTCAGTCAAACCTCCTGTGCCTCACATTTGTATTATACACATAAACTAAAAACACATTATAATTAATGTTTTAAATAATGTTTTTTCAATTCATTCTCTATTAAAATAATAAAAAATATATTAAATAAACACAAATATTATGTGATTTTTATTGAAATTTTATTGATTTTTTTTAGTAATAAATCTTAATTATAATCAAAATCATTGAAACGAAAAAAAGTTGTGATAATTGTAATCAGAGTTTGACTTAATATACAAAAGTAAATGAAAAAACAATTGAAATTCAGAATATTGTCAGAGAATTAGTGATTGAAATGAGAAGCCATTAGTCTTTGGCATAAATCCATTCGTTCTCCTTATGGATGGCCTCCTCTTCCTCTGGAGTGAAGTCATTAGTGATCTTCAGCATTGTTCGCACCTCTTCGCAGGTCTTGCCTTTGATCTTAGAGCAGATGTGTTTGGCCCCCACTTCCACCAAACCCTTGATATCCATATAATTAGCGGCGGCTATGATATCAAAGAGCAGCGCCTGATCCGGGATATCAATGAACTGTTTGTCCCAATGGCTGAGCTCCTCATTGCGTCTGTCCTTCTCTTCATCGAAGTCTTCATCAATGGGCGGGTCATCCCAGTGGTACTCAACCCACTCAATGATCTTCTTGAGGGCCTCATCGGTCACCGCATCGTTGGACAGCGGAATGGGTTGAGTGTTGTCGCCATCGGATGGAAGCGCTTCCAACATGTCTTTAACCATAACAGACATCTTTGCGGCGGCCAAACCCACCTCATGAATGCCGCCGTCAAACGACTTCAGTTTAATCTTAATACTGTTGTCCGGTTCCGCCTCATTGGCCGCCAAATTATTGTTATTATCTCCCGATTCAGCCATCGTTTGATTCAATCGATTGAAACAATAAATGAATTATTTTTTTTGTGAAACGGTTTTCAAACGCTTTCAAACGAAATGTTTCACAAAATGCTTCAAATGTTAAGCAATGGTTCAGAAAAATACAGTCAAACTATGATTTCATTGAACACTGCATTCACTGGCAATGCATTTCCTATTGCACTACACGTATACTAAAGCGCACACCGACTGTAGTGCCACCACATTGACAGTCATTGAGTCAAACGGTTTTTTTTCTGGGGGTCAGACATAAAGTTCGTGTAATTAATAAAATTAATTATTATTTTTTTTAATTTTTATGCTCTGATTGTAAATTGTTTTTATAATTTTGGTTTTGAATTCAATAATCCGTTTAATGCGAGTCATTGTCTGCCAATTCATAATTGGATTTCAAATGCATTCACAGATTCAGCAGTCATTCAGTCATCAGTTGTACTGAAAGTTTAGGTGATTTGGCATTTCGTTGGACAACAACGACGACAAACGATATTTGTTTACATCGGTTGTCATGACATTTGAAAATGTCTATTGAAATGATGTCTCTCTTCAGCACTGACTGAATATCATCTGAAAAACTGGTTATTTATTTGATTTTTCTTTTTTCTTAATCAATGGCTGATTCAGCAGATAATGACAACAGTGTGGCGGCCAATGAATCAGAGGACCACTCCCTGTCTAAGAGTCCCGAACTGCCGGCCAGTGAATCAGTGGCCGACTCTTCAAATAGTTCGGAACCCGTGGCCAATGACTCAGTGATAGACTCCCCGTTAAAGAGTCCGATACCGCCGGCCAATGAGGAACTGGTCGACTCTTTGGCAGACAGTCCTCAACGCTCAACAAGTGAACCGGTAGTGAACTCCACCCCTAAGAGTGATTTGGAAGTGATTACCAATGAAGATGAGGTCAACACCTCCCCAAAGAGTCCAGAACTGGAGATAAATGAACAATCAGTGGATCCGTTAACCCCTACAGAAGAGCCGACAAATGAGTCCGTGAGTGAGCCCTCAGTAACTATTGTGGAGCACACGGCAAGTGAACGAGTAGTCTCCCCAACAAAGACTGCGGTTCTCTCAGCCGATGACCAGAACTTAGAAGAGGTTGACTTAGAAGAGAGTCCGAAAATGTCGACCAATGAGCCAGTGGTCGACTCGACTGAAAAGAGTGCCGAACTTGCGATCAATGAATCAGTGGTGGACTCGTCAACGAATGATGAGCTGCCGGTCAGTGAGCCAGTGGTCGCCTCCCCAACAAAGAGTGAGAAACTCGCGTCCAGTGAACCAGTGGTCGACTCTCCGACTCCAAACAGTCCTAAACTTGCGTCCAATGAATCGCCGTTAAAGAGTCCAAAAGCGGTGGCCATTCCGAGTGATTTACAGGAAGTGATGAATGACAACAGTATTGCAGATGAAGTGAAGTTCGGTTTACTTTGTGCTAAAATAATGTCAATCGATAGCAGCCAAGAAGCGAATCCAATCACTGATAATATTCTCCATTTGTTAATCACCGATGATTTGCAGAGAATACGAAAACCACAGACTTTGAGACTCTTTTTTAGAGATTATCTGAAACTCTTGCCGTCGAAGATTGTGGCGGAGATTCTCAGTGTTTTGATCGCAGTCTTCAAGAAATCAGTTCTGAACTTAGAAGCGGCGAAAGGCCTACTCCTGGAGTCGTTGACCCAAACCTTCCATTTCGATAACTTAATCAAACACTTCATCCGTGAGATCATTAATCTTCAGACCTCTTATAGCTGTGACGTCAAAGAGTTGAGGGCTTTGTTGAAACAGAGCGAAGACGACCCGAGACTTCTTCATTATGTCCGTAACGCAAATCTATTACAGAGGAGTCGTCCCAACGCTTTCTTTGCATTTACCGGCACTACCGGTTCGGTGTTGGCTCTGCCACCGGTCCAGAAATGGCCCGTTCAGAACGGATGGACATTCATCACGTGGTTCCGTCTCGAACCCAATCCCACCAATTCTCAGCCGTATCTCTATTTCTTCAGAACCAGCAAATCGGGTGTCGGCTATTCGGCTCATTTTACCGGCAATTGTCTGGTCCTGACGTCTATGAAGATCAAAGGGAAAGGCTTTCAACACTGCATTCCTTATGAGTTCAGTCCATTTAAATGGTTTCACTGCGCCATCACTTACGTCACCAAATGGAGGGGCGCAGAGGTCAAGGTCTATGTGAACGGCCAGTTGACTGCAAACACTGAAATGGCGTGGAGTGTCCAGACGTCAGATATATTTGACAAGTGTTTCATCGGTGGAACGGCTGATCTCAATGAATCACATCTACTAAGCGGACAGTTGTCTTCCATCTATCTATTCCAAGAGGCACTGACTGCGAGTCAGATCTGTGCTATTCATCGGTTGGGGCCGTCATATATCGGGCAATACCTTCACAGCAATGAAAGTCAAATCGATTTACCGGTTGTTATGAAACATGTTTTATATGAAGAAAAGTTGAGTTCAGCGGTCATTTCGCTCTACACACCGGCCGCTGTTGAGGGCGAGACACTGTGTCTCCAATCGACCCCTAAAGGGAACGCCACTTACTTTACATCTTCACCACACGCGGCACTATTGGGCCAAACAATTGCTATCAAAACTCAATCGATTAGTTCAACACTTCAATCAATCGGTGGAATTCGTGCACTTTTGCCACTATTGCATAAGTTTACGCACCGGTCGGACGCTGAGGCCTGTTCTACACTAATAGGCTTTATATGTGATCTGTTGGAGAGCTCTCCCCAATGGTTCGGCAATGAAGTCGTCCAATCCCATGGATTTGTTATCATTTCCTCGTTGTTGGCGAAGAGTCCGCGAACTCTAATAAATGAGGAAACGCTCGAAATTTTGTTGAACTTAACGAAGACACTGATCAGTGCGGCCTCGGGTGCGGACTCTCTATTGTTAAAGCAGTTAATGGACAGTATTTTATTTAATTCTTCGCTTTGGGTTTACGTTGACTCTAAACTTCAATTAAGACTCTATTGCTATTTGGCCACTGAATTCCTCGGCGGTTCTAACGGTTCCAATAATAATTCAAATAACACTACCGGTGCCGCCAATGGGATCGCATTTAGTGAAGTGAGACGTATATCAACAGTATTACAATTATTACATTCCCTTAAATACTATTACTGGCTCTCAGAGGAGAAGTCCATTCAAGTGAAGGCCAGGGACTCGACATTAAGGCCCAACAAAAGCGAATTGCTTTCCATTCGCTCTTATATTCTCTTATTTATAAAACAATTGATTCTGAAAGGAAATGGCGTTCATTTAGATGAACTCCAGGCCATTCTTAACTATTTGACAACTGTTAATGAAGACGAGAATATCCTGGATGTCCTTCAAATGCTGCAATCGCTGATGTGTGAACACCCGGCCTCTATGATACCGGCGTTCGACGCCAAACACGGCGTCAAAACTGTATTCAAATTAATTGATTCGAATAACGAAGAGATCCGAATACAGGCCCTCAAACTGTTGGGCTATTTCTTAAGCCGAAGCACTCAGAAGAGGAAACAGGATGTGATGGGACCGCACAACCTGTATATGCTTTTGTGCGAACACTTAATCAAATTCACGCCATTAAGGATCGACACCTATAATGCATTGCATGAAATACTGACAGAAACCGCTATCGAGACCATCCGTTCCTCCCATTCCAATAACCCAAGTCTTCGAATAGAGAATCCAATGATTCTGAAAGTGATCGCAACTCTTCTGATCGATGGCAAGAAAGAAGATCCGGAGGAAAGCGACGATAACTCGAATCCAGATATTAAGCGATTATTTATTAGCGATTTATGGAAACTATTAGTGAATAATCGGGAAAATAGACGATTAGTATTACAAATGTCTGTTTGGCAGCACTGGCTTATCAATCTTATTGACCATAACGTGGAAGTGACTAGAGATCAGATATTAGCCATTTTTCGCATTCTTCTGTATCACGCAATCAAATACGAATACGGGGGTTGGAGGGTATGGATCGACACGTTGGCCATCATTCACGCAAAGGTCAGTCTCGACGACTTTATGGCTCAATTCGGTAGAGACCGGACCTCCAGAACTAGTGATTACAAAGTGGAGAGAAGAGCTTCAATTGATTCCAGTACTGGAAGTAATTCATTGAAAGATGAGTCCATCAGAACAAATGAGACTAAAGTCCAAAAGAATGAGGAATTGAATCACACGGACCATAAAGAGTCCGAAAAGAAGACATCCATTCATATTGACGAAGAAGATGGCCGTCCGGAAGATGATCCCCGTCCTGAAGATGACCGCGAATTGAATACATCCCATCATGAAGTGACGCAACCATCCGATGACAATACAGATAAACCGATTGATAGTTCAAAGAGTGATAAAAGTGCCAAAACTAGTGATACTGAAGAAGTGACTAAAAGTGATGAAAACAAAGAGAATAACATCAATGGTAATGATGAGGAAGAAGATGAAGAACTAAAGGCTCAAAACAAAGTGGCCTTTATTAGTACCATTAGTTCTAACGATACAGAATCAAAGTTATCCACCACTGATCCCAAACTGTCCAATACTGTAGTTCCTGATAGCGCTCCCACACGAGCCAACCGTTTCGGTAGTCACCGCCGAACAAACCCACAAAAAGAGTTTTATACGTCACTGCTTTCCGGGCAGAAGCCGGCGCCCAAAGTGTCTGCGACGCCCGCCTTTCGCATTCCAGAGTTCCGTTGGAGTCAATTGCATCTAAAACTATTGAATGACTTATTGTTTTCAGTCGAATGTGATCTTCAGATGTGGAGGAGTCAGAGCTCCGAATATAAGTCAGACTCTGGCTCTCAAAGAACCACTCAATTGGACCAAATTCTTCAACATTCAGAGAATCAGATTTATATCGTGAATGCCATTCATTTAGTTTCACAATTAAGTGATAATATAATTATAGCCGCCGGCGGTCTTCTGCCGCTATTGGCCGCGGCTACCGGTGGTAACAGTGCGGCACCCAATGTAACAGCTGGTGGTGAAGGTCTGTCTGCAATTCAGGCCAATTCCCTTCTCTATAGACTCGTTAATCTAATCGATATCTTGTGTTTCGCTGCAACTCACGTAAACTTCGGTGAATTAGAGGCCGAAAAGAATATGTCCGCCGGCGGTATATTAAGACAATGTCTTCGTCTCGTCTGTACTGTTTCGGTGAAAAATTGTTTGACTGTTCAGAAACATATGGAAAGCGGTGACAATGACTTGGAATCCATTGAAATGAAAGATGAGTTTAATGTCGGCACTAGTATTGCCGCCGCCGCCGAACTATTCGGTATAGACTTCTCCTCTGACTCGAGTGATTTGGTCACCAGTTTTAAAATGGATGGATCGGAAACCGAATCCATTTCGACGTTTGTTCCGATACAACCCCTTCCGATCAAAGATCCCATGCGTTTACTGCAGGAAATGGATGTCAACCGCTTGAGGGCCTGTATTTATAGAGACGCGGACGCAGACACACGTCAGTCCCAGTTCTTAGCGTTGGCCACACTTTACTTCATTTCAGTTTTAATGGTATCTAAATATAGAGATATTATTGAACCGAAAAGTGGTTCTCAACAAACAAAGGGCAGTCGACGTAACTCTCAGGCCTCTAATGACAGCATCCAATCGCCAACTGAACAAAGTATAGACGCCGGAAGTCTAGACCCGTCGGAAATCATAAAACCCATTGAATTACCTAAAACTCACGTCGACTCCAATATTGGGGAGAAATTGACGGCAAAACTGGAGGCAACCCTTTCCAGTGTCTGTCCACTTCTTAGAGAAATTATGTGCGATTTCGCTAATTTTCTTTCAAAAACACTTCTGGGTTCTCACGGCCAGGATTTGGTCAGCAAAGAGGCCGTCCGCACATTCCGTCGGCCAAATGCCAGTCCCGTTGAGTTAGTGATGCTCTTGTGTTCACAGGAATGGCAAAACACACTCCAAAAGAACGCCGGTTTGGCATTCATTGAACTAATAAATGAGGGAAGACTTCTCTCCCACGCAATGAAGGACCACATCGTTCGGGTGGCAATGGAGGCCGAGTTTATACTCAACAGATTAAGAGCCGACGACGTCTCCAAACACGAGACATTTGGACAGTCATGTTATGAAACACAGGAAAGTCGTACACACGAGGAGACACTCATTAATTCACTGATTATTTCGGCCAAACGTCGCGATTGGATGGTCTTCACGCGATTCAAAGAGAATCTAAAGCGCGGCCACAAAAAGCATTATAAACTTGATTCGTGGGAAGACGACGCCCGACGGAAAAGGCGTTTCGTTGGCGACCCATTCGGTGTCGACCAATTGCCCGACAATTGTCACACATTTAGCAATAATAGTGATATCGATGGAAGTGTTGCTTCAAAAGCATATAAAGAACAATCAGATGAAGACCAGAGTCCAACTGATGAGCAGAGCAACGATGAAGTGATGGCCAACCCATTGATTCAACCGAAGCAGACGCTCAACAGTTCCTCACGAAATGAAGACGAAGAGAATGAGTTGTATTTATGGGAAAGTGAGGAATCGGCTCAAGAAAGTGATACAAACGCTGAATTCAGTGGATCTGTTTTGTTCACAATTGACTGCTCACTGGTTTGGGGCATATATGCCATCGAAGGTATTCTACAGATCACAGCCAATGAACTGTTCTTCGAGGCGCACAGCAGTGAAATGGAGACCAATTCTGTCCTCAAAACGGACAAAAAGTTGAATAAAATTGAAAACTCGGATAACATTATGAAAGGCTTGAGTGGTATCGGCTCTAAAGGCTTCAAAGGGTTCAAAGACTTGGATCTAATGGTCTTAAGATATTGTGATCTCTTGACATATAACGGGAAAATTCTTTTGAACGAAATTCGGGCCATATTTACGCGAAGATTTCTATTACAACAGAACGGAATCGAAATATTTTTAGCGCAAAGGACTTCAATTATGTTTGCGTTCGCTGATTACGAAACCGTCAAAAAAGTTGTCAAATACTTACCGCCGGTCGGTGTGGGCGTCAAATACGGTATTCCTCAGTCCAGAAGAGCGTCACTAATGTCACCGAAACAACTGTTCGCCGCATCCAATATGACACAGAAGTGGCAGAAGCGAGAGATCAGTAATTTTGAATATTTAATGTTTTTGAATACAATCGCCGGTCGAACCTATCAGGACCTCAACCAATACCCGGTCTTTCCCTGGATTTTAACCAATTATGAGAGCAATGAACTCGACTTATCTCAACCGACGAACTTTAGAGACCTCTCCAAACCTATCGGTGCTCTCAATAGTGACCGAAGGGACGAGTTTATCGAACGGTACAACAGTTGGGATAATCAGAACAACGTTCCGGCCTTTCATTACGGGACACACTATTCAACGGCTGCTTTCACTCTGGGATGGCTTATAAGACTTCAACCCTTTTATTCGACTTATTTGTCTCTACAGGACGGCCGACTAGAAGACGAGTCCAGACTATTCACATCCATACGCGACGCTTGGATTTCATCATTAATGGGCGGTCAACAGAATGTCAAAGAATTGATTCCCGAGTTCTTCTATTTGCCAGAAATTCTGAACTCAAACCATGTTTTAGATAACATAGAGCTCCCGGTGTGGGCCGAATCACCCGAACATTTCATTCGTTTACATCGAATGGCGTTGGAATCAGATCTGGTTTCGTGTCAATTACACCAATGGATTGATTTGATATTCGGTTATAAGCAAAGAGGACCCGAAGCGGTCAGAGCTGTCAATGTCTTCTATTATTTGACATATGAGGGCAATACAGACCTCTCTAATGTCAACGACCCGGCGCTCAGAGAGGCCATTGAATCACAGATCAGACACTTCGGACAAACTCCCAGTCAATTGAGTTCAGAACCACATCCGCCGCGAAGCAGTGCATTACATGTGTCGCCACTAATGTTCTCACCGGTGATGGAAGAGGTCTGTATGTCTGTGAAGTTCCCGTTCAACGCAGCGGTCACTCACATCGCTTCCTGTGCCGCACATAACGCTCAGCCGAACACCGCCTCACAGATAGTGACCATTAATTCACATCAACAATACTTTTTGCATAAATGGAATACTAAAGAGTCGGCCACTCCGTTGACAATGGATGCGGCGCTCGGGTCGTCCGGTTCTAATCTGAAGCGCCAACTGTTGGACACAACAAATCTTTGCACTTCATTGCAGAGCCAATACATCGTAACTCTAGACGCAAAGCACGTGATTATGTGTCCCTTCTATGACAACTCATTCCGTGTCTATTCCACTGACACCGGGAAACTCAATCAAATAATTTACGGCCACAGAGGGGTTGTCAGCTGTTTGGCCAGAAGTGAGTGCAATGTTGCCGCAGATTTCTATGTGGCCTCCGGTAGTCAGGACTGTTCTGTCCTATTGTGGACATGGAATGCAAAATATGCTCAAATCGAAGGCAACGGCGCTTCCAGTCTATCGAATCCATTGCCAAAACTGACTCTTTGGGGACACGAATCCACTATTATTTCGCTGTTAATTAGTGCTGAATTGGGTCTTATAGTGAGCGCCAGTCGTAATACTATTTTAATTCATACGACAAGTCATGGCGAGTGTATCACTGAAATCGATATCAGGAAAAGAGGAGCCATTAATACCTTAAGAAGTCTTAGTTATAACGATTCGAACCGATCGGACGAACAAATGGAGTCCAGACCTGAGGGCGATATAAACGGTTTGTCTTTATTTGATTGAAAAACATTGAAAGCAATCGATTAAAAGATTATTTTTGTTTGATTTCTGGTCATTAGAGGCCAACTTAGAGGCATCGATGTTAGGAAAGGACGGCTCAAAAGCCATTCGAAAGCAATCACACGATTCAAAGAGTGACACAAAAGGCGAGACATCGAGTGTGACCTCCAATGAAGTGACGGCCGATTACTGCACGGCTTTTGATGAAACGGATTATTTGATTAATAATCTGGTTATGTGTCGAGAACTGGGTTTTATCGTTGGAATAGCAATACCGCAGAGCACTGACAAAGAGTTCGATCAGACGGCCGCCGGTTCCGTACAAAAGCATTTGAAAGCACCGAAACAACAGCCGAACCAAAACGCGTTACTATTTTCCTATAATCTGAGGGCAAAACTGATTAAATGCATACAAATTGGAAACCTATCGTTCGATAAGGACAGGGACTCGACTCTCCTGTTGACCACACGGGACGGCGAATACATAATAATGACAGAGAATGGGTCAGTGATTAAGATCTTACGGACATTCGATTTGACGCCGTTGTATGCGCTCAACACTAGCGAACTGTCCACTGCATTCACGGGCGAACAAAACCGAATCAAATCCCTAACTTTGGCCGACTTTAAGTACCTATTGGTTGGCCTCGAAAACGGAAAACTAATTATTTATAACATTGACTTCAATCGATGGCATCACGAGTATAGCACCAGATATTAGTGCCTATAATCTAGTCTTTAGTTTTGATTTTAAATTAATTAATAATATATTTGACTTAAGATTTAATGCGAAAATTAGGGCCGAAAAAGCAGTGATTTTTACTCTTTATTTCCAATTATTTTTTTAATTATTATTTTCTCTCTTTTTCTGTTATAACTTTGAAAAATCGATTTATAATTCCGTTGATTAAATCGATTTTTATTCTCAATTGACTATCAATTGTATATTGAATTCCATGTCCGCTACGGAACTGTTTTTTTCTTGAAATTCTTCAGAGGTTTTCAGTTTTTCTGAGTATTATTATTAAGATTTTTGTGCAATTTTTTTTGGATTAATTTGAAGCGAAACCCCATTTCTAAAGAAAGAAACTCTTGTTTTGAAACCAATTTTCAGTAAAGAATAATAATATAAAAAAAGTTTTTTATTATTATTAAGAAATAATAATAATAATAATGAATACAATAATTGATTAATTAATTTGAAAAAACACTTTAAGTTCTCTATTATTTAGAGACAGAGTGTGTGCAACGAAATGCAATTTTTTTAATTCTTACTATAGTTTTAGATTTTAATTAAAAAGAGAATAAAAATTTAATTATTAATTAATTATTAATGTATTTATACATAAAAACTATTATTTAACTAATAAAACGATGTTTTTTCTGGGATTTTTTGGCGGTTAATAACAGGGAATATAATGTTATTA
>JAQIYF010000084.1:0-15266 GCA_034700865.1 Oribatida sp. Gr-Ori-00025
GACAACAATTTTTAATTTCTCAATAATTTATGGATTTTATTATAAAATATTTTGTTTAATAACTTGTTTTTACAACAAATCAATTATCTCTTTAAATGAATTCTATCTTTTAGTAAAGAATGAACTGATTGTCGTTTGTTTTCCTTTGGAAGCGCTGTTAGCTTTCGGTGACTTTCCATTTTCTGGCGTTTTCTTCGATTTAGTCTCACTTTTCGGCTCTGCTTTCGATTTCTTCTTCTCTTCACTTCTTTTCTCATTTTTATCCACTTTTTTCGACGACTTTTTTGTTTCTTTTTTTGGTGTCTGTGCTTCCGGTTTAGAGTTCTGTTCTTTTTTAGGAGATTTTAGTTCTTTTTTAGGAGATTTCGGTGTAATTCCATTCGCTTTTTCAATCTTTTTCTTCTTGGGTTCAGATTTTTGTGGACTTTTCGGCTCTGCTTTTGGTTTACTTTTGGACTCCTTTTTAGGTTTAATTTTCTCTTCTTTTTCTATCACTAAGTCTTTGGATTTCTTTTCTTTTGCTTTCGATTTAGGCTTCGATTCGTTTTCATTGACTTTTTTGACGGTTTTCTTCTTAGCCTTAATCATAGCGTCCGAAGAGATGTCGTCTTTATCTCCATCTTCTTCTTCCCCAACCTCTTCATCGCCCTCTTCTCCGAACTCATCCAAATCATTGGACTTCACTTTTCGGCCTTTAGTAACGGTTCCCAAAGAATAGGGTAAACAAAAGCCTTCCTTATTGTAGGCCCGGGTGAGGGCGGCCTTCACTTTGGAGTCGACGCGAGACATGGGATCCGTTTGGTTACTCCAAAGCGTTAACTCTGTAATCGATTCGATGTCTTCTCTTCGCAAGCAATAGGTCTCCAATTTCTCCAGACTTGCGGACACACCTCCCGTACCACTGGCCACAAGTGGTTCAATAATAGAGTCCCTCAACGGCTCCAAATAGTCCAGATTTAAAGCGGTTTTACTGCCGCTGACCTTCAAATTCATATGCATTTTGAGTTCTTGTAGTAAACGATTCCTTTTATTAGTTGTCGAGAGTTTGCCCATAAATGATGGGAACATAATCTGGTCATTGATTTGGCCATTCATGTAAGCGCCGGGCATTACACTGGAAAAGGCCGCCTGAAGTGGAAGAAGACTCCAATTATTGGTCGAACGAATCTGTTTCTCAATCAGATCCGCGTAAACCAGGGATTCGATGGCTTTTGTCCCCAATTTTAACTTTTGGGCTTCACTTCTATATCAAACAAATAATAATTTGAAAAGAAAAAAATTAAACTATTATTCAATTGATTGACAAAAAAAATAGAAAATATTTAAACGAAAATATAATTTGAAAAAAAACTAAATTAAATGATATATGAAATGAAACACTTATAGGAAAGGGAGTCATACTTAGCGCGGGTGGGGTTGACCCGAAAATAGTTCTCATAGTTAAACAAAGGCATTATTGAATAGTCGGCGAAAAAGAGGTCCGACTTGTCCTGAAAACTCATTTTCGCGTATTCTTCTCCGGCGGTAAACACTTTGCGGACCGCTTCGAACGTTCCCTTTAATTAATAGAAATAACAAAACATTAAAAATACTGAATCCAAACATCGACTTTAGAATTGAGTACAAGTTTCACGTCTTTAATGGACTGTTCGGACAATAGGTTATTAATCTTTTTGGTGCCGGTGCTCAACAGCGACAGGTTGTGCAGCACTTGACGTATGTCTTGATTTGATGAGACAATCAATTCGTGCAAAACGTTTGGTGCGATTTGAACGCCTTCTTTGTATGCGATGGACATCATCGCCCCCTTTATCTGTTCGACGCGCGGCCGATAAAACCGTAAATCAAAGCAATAGCCGACGAGTGACCGCATCTTCGGGTGTGATCTGTCATTACAGATGCAAATGATGGGCACTTTTGTAGTCTTAATCAATTGGATCAGTTCGGCCACACCTCCGCGGTCTTCATTGCCGGCCATACCGTCCACTTCATCCATAATCACCACGTGTTTAGTCGACACTTCATTCTTGAGGTTTTTGTTGAAGTAATGACTAAGAGTTGTATTCTTCAGCAACTCTTTCACCGTTTGGTCCAAACTTTTCTTATTCCTGGCGTCCGAAGCATTCAATTCAATAAAATCAAAGCCGAGTTCTTTGCAGACCAGTGTCGCCGAAGTAGTCTTCCCGACACCGGGCGGACCACTCAAAAGGGCGGCGCGAAGTCCCGAACCGTCATCCGAAGCAAATTTACCGAAAGCGGGCTTTTTATCCAAATTTTTATACCAATTCTTTAACCATTTAATGAGTTTATTGACGCAACTCTTGTCCCCCTGTTGTCCAATCACTTGCTTTGTGGTCATCGGCCGGTGTTTATCGACCCATAAGTCAGACTTAAGACTTGTCCGGCCATTAGTGTCGGGCCTGTCATCCAAACGGCTCTTCTTATCCACCGATGGATTAGATCCGGAATTCTTTCGCTTTCGCGACAATTCAATGTCTTTTGAATTCATTTTAAAAATACAATAAAATAATAATTAATTGAAATGAAGTCCAAAAAACAAATATAAAATGGATTTAAAAGTCAGGAAAAAATATAATAATTAATAAAAACAAAATTCAAATCAAATTAAAAACAAAATTTCATTCAATTAATGCAAAAAAAAAACAATAAATCGTTTGAAAAGCGAATACAAAAAAACATTAATATTTTTGGCGCTTTTAATGTCATTACCCGTTGTGTACAATATTTTAATACCGTTTACATATCGATCACAAATGGCGTTACAATTAAATAAATAATTTTTGTCCACAAAATTCAAACGAAAATATTTATCATTGAAAACAGACATTATGTCCACTAAATGTCAAAACGCTTGCACTCCTAGAGAGCGTAACGTTGTTTATGACGAGTATTGGTTTCCGTCAAATAGAGCGTCACTTTTGAGCGACAGTTGAGTTGTGTAGTGAAAGAAGGGGTCAATCAATAGGTTTGCTATTATAGGGTTAGGGAAAGGGTTGCGAATAAGTGTGCGATTAGTGGTACGTCTTATAGTGAAGCGAACGGTTGATTGTATTGGTTGTGAGTTATTGACCGAAAGGCACACTCTATATGAGTATTCATTACATAATATTAGTGTTTGTTTTGATTGTCTATTCATTGATTGCATGACAACAACGACTCCTCAATAGCTGTCAAAAACCATTTGAAGACATTTTTTCTGTAAATCATTCAAACATTTAATTCAAATTAAATTTTTTTCTTAAATCTAAATACAAATCAAAATAATTTTTGTTTCAATTTTTTGTCTCAATTTCTGGTTATTATTGCAAACGATTGGTTCAAAAGTCTCATCCATTTTGTAGACAAAGACATTCAACAGACTATCGGACACAACAAGAAGTGAAACAAATGTGGGGACAAAAGAAAGGTTTGTTTTTTTCGCTCATTTCTCATATTATTATTAATTATTTGTTTTTTAATTTTCGTTTTACTGTTTTATTAATGATTTTTAATTAATTGTTTGTCTCATAACCACTGAATTGATAGGAGACACACCACAAGTCTATCCAAACATTTACGGTCAGCCCTCCGGCGGACATCCCGGTCAACAAATACCACAACCGGGTCTCCAACACCAGGCATACCAGGGGCTGCCCTATCAGTCGATGTCACCATCGATGGGACAGTCGATGGGCGCGGGTCTGGCACAAGGATTAGGTCCTCCGCCGCCCTATTCTCCATATCCGGAAGCATCACAACAACAGATGAAGCAATATATGCAACAAATGGCTTATCAGAACCAATATATGGCGGCAACCAATCCATCACTCGTTCCACAGCCACCGTCGGCACAGGTTCCGCCTAATCCGCACAGTTATCCGAATCCATATGCTTCGAGTCCTTATCACAATCCGGGTCTCTATCCATACAATCCGTATCAGAATTTGGGCGCCAATGGAACTGTAGTTCTGCCCCAAGGATTCGATGCCGGCGCCCGATTTGATGGCGTTTCCCGACCGGGCATACCTGTCAGTACCCATTCATTAATGATTTAATTGATTTATAGCTATTATTCTAATTATAATTTGTTTGGTTTGATAGCCAGCACCTCCCGGAGTGGCTCCCAGTGCGGCCCAAATGGCGGCACTTCAGGGCCAGAATGTAGTGATTGGACAGAAGAAGAGCTCATTCCTCGAGGGCGGCAGTAGTGGCGGTTATACCTTCTGGTAGTGATTCAGTGATTCTTCTGTTTTTTGGTATTAATATTCAGTTTATAATTAAGTATTCAATAGTTGAGTGCGTTTTTGTGTTCTCTCCGAAAAACACAACCATTTTATGCAAACCTTTTAATGAACGCCCGATATATCCGATAATTACTGTAAGGCTTAAGCCATTCATTCGCTCTAATGATTAATAATTATTTATAATTTATATAATTATTTATCCATTAATTCAAAAACCAATTTCTTGTGTTCTTTTAGTCCATTTTTAATGACAATTCAATCAATCGATTGAATACTCGATTTATTTAATAAACAATACAAAAATGTAATCAATTTTAATGTAAGTGAAAATCAAAATATTCAGTGAATTTTCAATCAATAAAATTGATATAAAATCCAAAATAAGTTGTTTTTTAATTCATTTATTTTTATCCAAAGTTTACTTTTATTTGAATTGATATTTGTGTTGATTCTAGCAATCAGTTGATTAACTGTTATATAATATAACTAAAAGTTTATTTAAACAGTAATTGTAAGCAAACGGTAGTTCCCAGTCCTCTAACAGATATATCCCTATCGATCGATAAGAATTCGTTTTTAAGTCAAAAAACTTTTGGCTCTAATTATCTTAAAGTTAAAGAATTCTGTGTTTAATATTCAAACGTAAACTTGTTTTCTGTTTTAGAAAAATATAAGGAAATCAATGAATGAGTGAATCGCTTCGCGAATGCCTTATAGAGAGGATCGCATTGGTGTCGATCGCACCCTAACCTGTCTTTCTTCTGGATTTCCCATTAATATTCTGATCAATTTGTCAGAACTTTGTGTATAAACTCCTGTTTTATTGGATTGGCTTTTAATATGATATCGATTACCAATGAGAGCGAACTTTTGATTTTTTCGGCTATAATTTCAAGTTTTCCAGACATTCGTGTAATTCATAAATTGACGTCAATTACTAAATACAAAAATACTCTTACAGTTAATAGACTTCTATTGTTTAGATTTGAATTCAAATTACAGTAAATGTTAGGAAATAATAAATAATTGACTAATAGAGACATCATTTCAATTGCATATTTTGGAGGCAATCCAACAGTGGATGCAATGTTTAAATGGATTTAATGTTGAGTTTATTTTTATGCAATCAATAGAATCACTTCATAACTGATTAGAGACTCTATTGATATCCAGAATATTATTATTTTATTCGTTGATATTTTAAAATAAGAGGAATTCATTAAAATCGCGATCAGAGCCAAACAATATACTTCACCCCCTCGGAGGGGCCCCTCCAGAAACACTATCGCCTTTGAGAACCGGTATCTGACTTACCCTTAAATTCGAGTGATTATAGGAAACCCTTTTTTTTGAATATCCATTAGTTTATAAGAATTAAAGTAAATTACAAAATGATTACTACTTTTAATAAACATTTGTTTCATTTTATTGAATCAAAATCTCGTCTAAATTAATGACAACTTATATAACATATAAATACAACAGTAATTGAGTCTTAAGAGTAAAAACTTAATATATTTGGCAATCAATTGGTTTTTTCTAATGTTTGCATTCGAGTCATTGCATCCAATGGTTTGCATTCGCTTTTAAGTCTTAAAGCAATTAAATTAAGACAATAATCAGTAAATTGTGTTTCAAATTATTTACAATAACTGAGACCTAAGTCTTACAAAAATAAATACAACAAAACAAATGATGAGGTTTTGCGATGAAATGCATAAAAAGCAATGAATAATAGAAATTAGGAAACAATTGATTTGAAATACGAATTAAATTAAAAATACAAATGACTATAAAATAGTAAATCAAAGCAACCATTGATTTGATTTCAGGGAAAAAACAATAAATAAATAATTCTTTACACAAAAAAATGAGTCAATTATTTACAACAAAAAATTTCAATTATTGTTCAGAGAATAAGAAAAAACTTATAAAATTTGATCAAAATTTCTAAATAACTCTATAATAGGATAAAAAGTGTTTCTCAACTCAAACATTATATTAAGCCATCAAATGATTGCTTAAATGGCAATCCATTTGAAAACATATCTCAAAAATATTTTTAAGTAAAAAAATTATCAAAAAACTTGTCGATTGACTCAACGTTTTCATCGATAGGTTTCCGTCCGAAACAAATGCAGAAAAAATTTAAATACAATTAAAAAATTCGTTTTTTTTTCAATAATAAATACTATAAAAAGGAACACCTAATTAGTGGGTGTCAACGATGTGCACCTGTACCTGAGCCAACACATTGTTAGGCACTTCTAGTATTGTTTGTGGCAATGGTTTCGTTTGTTTAGTTACTGTCTGTCCCACTAATGACGGCGATGAGGCCCGAGAAGAGTTGGTCGCATCTGATTGCGGGCTTGTGTTCAATAGTCTAGTCTTATCTCTGCCTAATAGTAAGGGCTGGTTATATGTAGGGCCGGCCAACTCGGAGTCCTCGTGCGGCGTCATTGTGGAGTACCCGTGATCTGAGTCACCGCCCGGTCTCCTGTCCAACAATAATAATATTAATTAATAACAAAATAAATATTTGACTACTAATGACTGACCTATAGGCCGGATTCATACGGTAGGGCGATATTCCGACCGGATTTTCAAAGCTGGCCAACACAACCGCATTAGTCGGTGCAATGGCTGGTGTGATCTCGTCCTGAGGTTCGCTTTCGTCGTATTCGTTATCAAAATGTGAATGATTTACAACATTATCGGCAATGGATGTGATATAATGCGGGCCATTATGACGAGCCGAGTGGTAACGGTAACAGTAAACTGATAGCGCAAACACAACAAAGCATATCATTATACCGCCGGCTACCGGACCGACAGGTGCGCTATCCATAGGTCCGTAATCATCGTGTGTTAGCAACATATCAGTGATTTCATCGGCGTATGGAGTCTTTGCGCCCAAAATGCCACCGAAGCAGCGGCTCTGGTAATTACAATACGGGCTCTTCAGTGGACTTTCGCCATTTCGGTCCAATTGACACCATTCACAGCCCAATAAACCCAAACATTCACTGAAATAATAAGTTTTTTTTGTCAATAAAACAAAAAAATTAAATTAAATTGAAATTAAATTAAATTAAATTACTTTTCAGTTTTCTTATTAAAACAACTCATTTCGAAACAGCTCTGAATAGAGTCCAACATATGTCTCATAACAGGAACGGGTCTTAATTGCTCTGCAAATGGAGGACAACTGGGATTGTGATCCTCTTCATCAAACAACTGTCCGGTGCAGACATTCATTTCGAGCGGGCATTCACACGGACACTCACAGTCCGTTTGTTCCATTCGGTGACAGTTCAGACACAAGCGATCGGTCTATTCATTTAAAAATAAAACAATAAATAAAACATCCAAAAAATATGACAAAAAGTAATGCAAACCATAGAACAGGGACAGAAGGCAGTGACCGCATCGCACGTATGGTTCACAACACCAATGAAAATGTTAGTTCCGGCGACGGCTGTCATCTGATACTTAGCGCAGTGGTCGCCGTGAATCAGATTAGTTAACAAACCCGTAAGACTCGTATTAAACTAAAATATGGAAAACAAAAACTCAATTAAACACTGAATTCCAATGCAAACCAATTGCAATGTTTGCTCACATTATAAAAGCGTTGAATAGTTCTGTCGACAAAACTATTGCAGACATTCTTTTCAACAAAATATTTGTGATTCAGTAAATCGTTGGCAACTAATGGCTCTTTATGTGTGATGTGTTGCTGTTCTATAGGGGCCAGTCGTATGGGCTCGACAAGAGAGGGATGAGCGATAAGGTAACCCCTGTCGTCCATTATAAAGCACGCGATTTGATCGGCAGTACAAACAGAACCGATGTATGTCTGAAGGAATTTATGGAAATATCCTAAAGTGAAGTCCATCGCCATTACGGCCACTATTTGATCGTTCACTGAGTGAAGAGCTGCCGGTCTGTACAACAAAAACAATTGATTACTATTTTGAAAATACAATTAATTGAATGTTTGAAATACTTTGGCTCAAGGATGGTATGGCTGAGCGTCACTATATACCCGGCGCCGCCAACATCCAGATAAGGGGCCGTAAAAATAATTTTCCCCGGATTTTTCACAGCTTTTAAATACCATTCCCTTCGGGTTGGATCGAAGGACTTGTCGATGAGAGCACCGGGATATAGAAGGAACACACCATTGGGTGTCGTTATATACTTTCTAACGATAAACTTTGACATTTCACTCGACTCTAGTTTAGTCTTCCAGTAAGGGATCACTCGAGTGACGGCGTGAACATCACCTCTAACTGTGCTCTGAATTAATGCAATTAACAAATCATTAATAATTCATATTTAATAGCAAATAGACTTACTTTTAATCCTGGATTAGCAATGAGTTTAGTGTTATCGTTAAGGAAAGCCATATATCTCTGAACCATAAGAGTTGTCTCTTCGAGTCTGTCGTTATAATAGGGCGACAGAAATGCTTTCGAAGACAGGAAAAGAGTTGCCGTTTCTGTGACACAAAAGCATTTGAATTAAAATGAATTTCAAATAAAGAGTAATTAAATAACAAACCAATTGTCGCCAATTGTTTCATATGTCGACAAAGACGTGGAGGACTTGAACTTAGATCCAGTCGATGGTAAGCAAAGTGGGCGTCTTTGGCCAACGGAGATGTAATGGTCTGTTGCTTATGAATGTCATCATAAGAGGCCAGGACTACGATATATGGCGATGAGTGGACGCGACGCCAATAATAGGTTAAATTGGTTCTGGACTTGTGTTCGACTCTCAGCCTCTGGACACCAGATTGTTCGGTGAGAATCAATCTCTTGAGAGCTTCAAAACCGGGCTGTTGTTCCACGTGCTCGATATGGGTATGAATGAGCTGTTCGTGCGCTTGTTGTGAGGGACGGCTGAACGTCGGGTGATGTATAGCAATGCCATTAGTCTTCTCAATGAGGAAAGCGTACGAGTCTTGTGAGACATCGAAATGGATTATATCTTCGGCCAAATCCGAGAGCGATATATCCAAACCAATGACACCAATCAGTTGTCCCCTATGTATGACTGCTTTACTCACAGAGATGTGAATATCTGTCAAAACAAATCCATTTAATTAATAATAATTTCAAAATTGTTTCCAATTCTAAGAAATCAATTAAACGTTTGTCTACTCTTCAGACGCGATCTTTTGATTTCATTTCAATTCATTTTACGGTTCTTTAGTTCATCACAAGACAGACAAACACTTTATTGCAATTAATTATTGCATTAGTTTCTGATAACTCTTTGTATAATCAGTTTTAAGTAATAAATGAGAAATAATAAGACAAACCTTTGCTAATGATATCCCAATAGGGAAGTGATATGGAAAGTGATGTATGTGTGGGTCGAGTGAGCACCGAATAAATGCCACTCAATGTAAAGCTCAGGCCTTCGGTTGTGTTAACGGCGACCATAATTCCAGGCTTTGGATAAGATTAGGAAAAAAACAAATTAAAATCCAAATAACATTAGCCCTAAAATGGAAACTAACCCTTATTTTTGAAGAGTCGGGAGGTTTTACATTAAACTTTGGGAAATTCATTTCAGCGATTTCCCTGAGGAAAGTCGTTTCGTACATAACTGGCTTCGATTTGTCCATAAGTGCATAGGAGTTAATAATAATAGAATAACTGTTTTTATTGATCTCTTCAGAGATCAGTTCCATCACTAGTTTGGCGTCAGTTAATGAGGACAATAGGCCCCGAGATATGTACACAATTAGGGCTTCGGTCGGTCTTTGGTTGGGCTCTGAAAACAAATACATTTCTTATTGAAAATGCAATCAAAGTATTGCCACAAAAAATAAATAATTGATTCTAACCCTCAATTTCACTGAAAGTATTGGCAATCATTTCGAAGGCTCGGGTCAGACCCTTGGCGTGATTTGTCGCCTCATTTGTCTTCTGAATGTTATCAATGAATCGGTTGAACTGGTATTTGGTCTCATAGTTAGCGCTGGCCATCCGACGGGCCAAACACGAGTCACTGATCGGATAAATGGCGTCAATTGAGAGACCAATTAAACCGATTTTGTCATTATGTGAGAGTGAGTTCAGAATATATTTTGAGATCGCTTTTGCAATGGAGAGCTGGTGTGCGGTTAAGGCTGAGCCCCGGTCTATGACCAGCACTATATGCTTTGGTTGTGGAAGAACTGTTGCCAAATAGATATCGCGATGTCTTTGAAATGATTCGTCGTTCGGGACATCGAAATGGGAACGACTGGCTGTGAAAGGCGTTTAACAAAAATTAAATTAAAATCAATACTTATTTGTAATAAAAATCATAATTTAAATGAAATCCTAATCTGATTTGAAATTAATCTTCAGTTTAAACATAGATTTCATTTAATGTGAAATCATATTACGGTTCAAATAACTCATCACTTATTACTAAATTATCTTAAAATTAAAAAAATGTTTAAATAAAACAAATGAATGAATGGTTTACTTTGAAAATCATTGGTGTCTTGACTGAAGTGACAGGTGTTGGGGAACGGCATATACGCCGGGTATTCAGTGTGAACGCCCCAAACAGACATAAAGTATTGCCATTTAATGTTCGGCCAATTGTCTAGATTTGTGCGCAACTGTTCCGTTAGATTGATTCCGGGCGCGAATGAGCCGTCGGTCAGTATATTGGGTGCGATATCACAAGCCGTGGCTTTCGTTATCTGTGTATTGAAGTGTTGGTCGAATTGCATGACTGCAGACAACCGTTGATCACAACAGGCCCTAAGAGTAGACATTTCCCCACTTTTCAGGTGTGTCTGAAATAGTTGTTCCACGCGTTCACTCGTCAGGTCTAACACTGAAGACATTTCATCCAATTTTTTCTTCATCTGTAAGACAGAAGACAATTAAATGACAATCAAATGGTTGCCGAACTTGAGAGGCAAACAAACCTTTTGAGTGATGTCTTCGGCAACGGTTTCAAAGTTGATGTTATTGTTGACAGTATTGAGAGTATCATAAATGTGTTGGACATGAGTTACGCCCAACTCTTCGGTGACTATCGATCGAAGCCATTGAGTCATCTGTTTGGAGACGGACTCCAAATGAGACCACTTCTGGCCGTCGGCTCCTCTGATGTCGGCGTCAATGGTATTGGAGTCGATCTCATTATACAAGACATCATTGTATCGGTCATTGTCTTCCGTATTATCCTCTCGTTTCACATCAAAAGCGGAGACCAATTGATTGAATGACAGCAACAATAGGACCGAAAGCCAAACCAAACCACCATTTGTTGGCATTATCTTTGGATTTAATTCTTCGGTAGAATTAGAAAAATCAAAAACAACTCTTCATTTGATCACTGATTGAGTCCTTGATTTCATGGCTTTCACAGCAAAAAATCTGATCCTTTTGTCTGAAATATCTTTAGCTTTGATTTTAATATTTTATTATTTTATTGTATTTAGTGTTCAATACAAGCGTTCACTCAATTCAATGCAAGCCTTCAATACAAAGAGTCATTAACTCAACACTCAATACAACAAATGGCTGAACAACACACCGATTACAGGCTTACCTCAACACTGGACAACATATTAACAAAAACTATCAATTATTATAAATCTAATTAAAATTATAATGAATTAAATTTAATTAGAATTAATTGATTTGATCAACGATTTTAATCATTGAATTTGTATTTATTTTATGTATTTATTGATTGTATGTTTAATTGTGTTATAGTGTATGCATTTATAATGGGATAAAAGCCCTCCTATTGGTCGGTGGTATGGGTTATAAAACGTGAGAAATTGTTTTCACAGTCTTTACAGTCTTTAGACATTGCCTTCAGTTTTAAGATTTTTTTCTCCTCTTCTGATGCTTAGAATCGGCGCTCACTTTATAACTGGTTTTTTCACAGCTTTTTCGCTATTATTTTGCATTTTTATTATTATTATTCTTCGGTTTCTCCTCTAAAGTGTCTAAACTTTTTTTTTCTTCTTCAGCTGAAAAACTCTTCTCATTGGCCGACAGAATAGAGAAACTTATAATCATTTTCTCTATTGATTAAAATAATATATAAATTATTTTTCCACAATTTCTTTACAAATACTCTTTTGCTTTACAATAGATTGAGAAAAAAAAAGTTTTTTTCTTCACTTTCTATAGCCTTTGCTTTCAGTTTTGGCTTTTCTTATCTTTAAATAAAAAGTGGTTTTTATTGATTAGCAAAAAGTTTTTTTTATTATCTATTTGACACAAAAAAAAGTTTTGAACAAATAATTCATATTTGATTGAGATTTACATAAGTTTTGGAAAGACATTAACAGAAATATGTGATCAAAATGGTCCGGGAACATGAGGATGTGCAAGGTGTGTAGGTCAAGGGTCAGTTAGCTCTCTCTCTCCATGGGTGGCATTTATTTATTTGATGTGAATTTAATTAAACTTAGGATTTGGTATAAAATATCGTTTAATGTGTTGTCAAACGTGCTTAAAGTCTATTGAATTTTATTAAGAATTTTCTCTAATAATAAATCTACTGAAGAGTTAATAGTGTTTTGAGTGGATGTAAAACCCCGGGGAAGTTGTAATCACACAGAGAGAGAGACTACTTTTAATAGATCTACCGTTCCTTCACTTTCGCCACACATTCCCAGAGAATTTGAATGAATGAGAACTTTATTTTATTTATTATATCCGATCTTAATTTGTGTGATTATAAGGGCATAGGTTTTACTCCAGGCGTTCAATAGTTGATCAGTGAATAGGTCCGGACCTAAGGTTGACCTCAAGAGGTCGATAAAAATTGGTCCCAATTCGTCAAACGTCTCGGTCTTAATGTTTCGTCGGGAATGATTGGCACCGGCTTTGGTGAGGAGCTCAATGAGCACTTCTCCATCATCTAAATAGTCTACCAGTGCTGTCATGGCATACATCACATTCGTTGTGTGCGCTAATAGTTGTTTAGATGAACTCAATTCAGACAATGGGATGTCTGCAAACGATTTGAATAGAGACTGATATGACGGGTACTTTTTGAAGACTCTGTTTAACATATAGAAGATTGCAATCAATATATCAATAATTTAGTTGATATTTATTTATTCATTTTTGAAAACTAGTGAATCCATGAAAATGTTTTTTATTTAAATTTTAAAGCATTTATTATATTAAAAATAATTAATTTATTTTAAACTAATGATTGATATTCTGAATCAAATAATTTTTTTTGAATATTAATTTATATATAAAATTCTTTAATCATTAATATTTAATTTCAATGATACTGTATATAAAATACCCTTGTTACTGTGCATAGTTATATGAGCCAAAGATGCAAGGTTATTTATTAATGGGCCAGGGTGAATAAGAATGAATTTATTCGAAAAAATAAGCATTTTTAATTTTAAAACCCTGGTTATACATGCATTTTATGCCTAAACTATTATTATTGCTGTTATTCACACAATGCATACAAAAAATAGTAATAATAATAATTAAATGAATTACCAGAACGTCTGCACTAACCCATCCACCCATACATTCATTTTCACTAGAATTTTATGGAATCCCAGTTTATTTTGAATTATAATAAAATAAATATTTTTTAAACAATAATTTATACAATTATATCCCATTTGCAAATTGATTGAGACATCAAATTACTGGAACAATAAAATTAAAATTATTTAGAATCACAATAATTATAGTGTAATCGAAATTACTCTCAATTTCAACATTTTTTTGTAATATTTACTGAAAGCTAAATATCATTATTATTGAGAATTTATTTTATTTGTTTCGGATCTTCGGTTCGCAAAGCTTTTTGAATTAATATTTTTTTTATTGTAATAAAGTATTTGAATTAATTTTTAAACTCTTTTCACAATTTACTCGTATTTCCCATTAAATTATCAAAAGTATCCTCTCATTGAATACTAATGTCTATAATACTGATACTATTCTTCAAATTATCATATTTTATATCGTTTTGACATTTAATCCAATGATAATTGCCTATAAAATACAGTATTTTATATTATAGTTAAGTACTTAAGTGTTTGTATTATATTAGACAAACACTCGGAATAATAATAGGAAATAAAAATTTTCAAATTCATTAATTCAATAGAGAATAGACTCACTCAATGAATAGTTGATTACCAAATGTTTTTCCATCCTTTTTGATGACATCCCAACTATTCTTCACTAATTCAATCTCTTCTTTAGTGAGCGGTTCCGAACTCATTATAAAACTAATCAATATTTTTAAAAAAATTAAAACTAGAATTATAGTAGAAAAGACTCGAATTTTTACAAATATGGAGTTTTTCTCATAAAGTTTGTTAATATAATTAATTAATTAATTATATAATCAGAACTTATATACTATTCCTAATCAGAAAAGTACTGATTTTATACTCAATTTTAATTCAATAATTATGGGAAAAACTCTTTTTTACATCAATATTAACCTTGTATTCAGGTATAGGAAGAAAAATATTCACTTACATTAAGACTGCATTACATTAAGTATAGAATTTTTAATTAAATGATTAATATAAGAGATTTCAAAGTTTATTAAGTAATCTTAAAAATAAGTGACGTTTCATACAAGTGATTGAAAAGGACAAAATTCAATGTTTGATTGAATACAAACAACATATTTTCAAATAGCAATCAATCAAAATATTCTTTGATTCTTCTGTTAATAATTTTAAGAACTTTTAGTTATCTTTGAATTGAAAAATAAGTGTTTTTACAATAAATTCTTTATTAATTTTATCATTTTTATTCATGTAATTTATTATTTGATTAAATCTTGAAATGTGTTACAAATGATTACACCCGGGTAGTCATGTAGTGCTCTAAATATTGTAAATACTGTATTTATACGAATATATCCATATCATAAAAAATTCTGAATAAATTCCTAGAAATTAAAATACTTTTTTGAAAACATCTAAATATTCAAAATAATATAATTAATAATATAATTTGTTTAGACATAACTGAACTTATT
>JAQIYF010000085.1:0-15222 GCA_034700865.1 Oribatida sp. Gr-Ori-00025
AAATCAATTGTTTACCGGAAATACAAAGAATATCAAGCATTTGGTCATCTCATTGATGGACGAGACAAAAGAACTTGACGTTACAGGCGATCACATCCTAAGAGATATTTGCAAACATTTAACACAAATACAAAAATTGAAAATTAGAAGAATATCAGTCACTGATTGGAGTCCTCTTTCATTCGCAAACAATTTAAAGTACTTAGAAATTAATAGATATTTGCCAACCATTGCAAACTTGGATTCAATTAAAAGTAAAGTCATTTCTAAATCACTAAAAGTCTTGAATTGCAATTGTGTTTCAAACAAATTAACCCCTAATTTCATGACAACTATTGGACATATATTTCCAAATCTGAGGGCTATTTGTTTGGAAATGTTTAGAATTAATTGCATTTGTGATCAGAATAACAGCAATTTAGAGGACTTTTGTGGGAATTGTTTTCAAGTTTTCATCAATTGTTGTGTTAATCAATGCAAGAAAAAAGAAATTCAAACAAAGATTGTCTACTTTCCGATGCCTATAATTTCTTCAGAATCTCTTTTGCATTCATTCATTAAATTATATTCAGAAACAAAGCAATCGCTGAGAATTCAGATTAAATCCATTGATATTTTAAGATTACATTTGGATTTCTATTCTCTAATCATTGGTTTTGCTGTCAAAAACTCGACTCTGAAATGGAATCTCTTTATGGATCAGAAAATAAGGGATGATTTGAAGAATTCCTCGCAATTCAAAGAAATTGTTTCGAATATTAATTTAATTTTTGCTGAGAATTGCTTTTTGTTTGAAAAGTATTGGAATTTCATTAATAATTCAAAGGAATTAACCGTTTGTTTCAGTGAAAAGGGACACAATTTGGTTATTCTATTCGGAAAAGAGGACAAAGTGTCCAAAAGAATGCATTTATATTTCAACTGTTATAGTGTTCTATAATAGAACAAGAAATTAATTTTAGAAAAACTTGAATTTTGAACCCAAAAAAATCAATTTTATTTTATGTTTTAAATAATTAATAAAAATTATTGTAAATAAAATTTAAAAATAGCATAAAATTAACTCATTTTCAGCCCAATTAATAGCATTTAAATGTTAGACCTTTTCCTCTCTTTGAGCCACATTTCGCATATCTGTCCGATTCTGTGCTCTTCAGACCGTTTGGATGCCTCCAGAACTCGGGTGACATCTGTTTCCCGGTTTAGTTTAATGGCCAAAAGATAGGCTGATTTGAGTTTTCCGGTCAGGATATAGGCATCGATTTTATTGATGTTATTCGACAACAACTTTATCAGCGGTTCGATGAGTGTTGGCTCAGAACAGCTCCGAATAGAAGCGCCGATCATATCATCGCAAATATTAGAATCGATATTAACTGAGCCTCGAATACAGTCCAACAGTTGAGACATGGATTCAATTACTTTTATTTGTGGCGTTCGGACCAAAGCCCGACCCGCCAGACGACAAACCTGTGCCGAATCCAAGTGATGGTCCTTTTGAGTGGAATTGAAAAATATAATAACATTTAAAATATTTATTAAAATAAATGATTTAATACTTTGATAATCATCTGCGCGATTGAAAATCCTTCGGCAATATGTAGTCCATAGGAGACAACGACTAAAGCAGTCAATTCTGTTTTGCGTGCTTTGTGATGATCCAGAATAGTTGGCGGACTCTTGTATTCGAGGCCATTATCCACTGGAGAATAGACACCAATCGGAAGATAACCTTTAATTCGCTTTTCATTAAATCTGATTGTGATATCAATTTGTAGATTCAAAGACCGGATTTGTCGCATCACTTCCTCCCTTTCCATTATCAGACATCCCGAACGATATTCATTGGGATTAATGGCCAGAAAGTCATTGCAGTGCTGTTTAGCCGTTTGAAGATTAATGACCCGTTCGTTGAATTCCATATAATCATTGGCCGGAGGGCTCAGAAAAAAGCAATTGATTTGAGTAATGGCTGCCCTCAAGTGGTCGCCCATAAACACCTGGAGTACGTGCAGAACGTGGAACATATTATTAGCGCTCAGGTACTTACAGGCGGCCAAAAGGTATTTCCAAACCCGAGTCAAAACTGGATCACAAGTTCTTAAGTCTCTAAGAAATACTGACAGAAAACCTCTTTTGATGGCAGACATGAATAGCTCTTTCATAAAGAAATTATTAGAAATCGAATTGCAATTATTGATAAGCAGATGAATGGCTTGTTTCCAAAGAGAGTTCTTTACATAGAATTTGATTAAGTCTTCATTAGTTCCGTATTCTTCCAAATAATACATTATTTCATCAAAAATCTTGGCATTTCTTGTCTGCAAATCACTGGATTCGGTGTAAAATTTAGAGGCGTTTCCATCGTTTGCATTGGATTTTCCTTTTTTTATTTGCAAACACTGTTCTCGAAGAGAGGCGTTCGACCAATACTTGCGTTTCGATAAAACATTAATAATATTCTCCAGAATTCTGTTGCCTTCAGTGCTTATATTTTTGTCAAAAACCAGTTTAAACTTATCCCTGGCCTCTGAAAACTGGGACCGCTTTAGACAAATGAAAGCCCAGGTTCTGTATATAGACCGGGAGTCGAGTCCGAACTTTGTGGCCAAATCGCCGGCCAATTCAAACCTTTCCATTTCAATGATCCGCTCCTGGAGTTTGAGTATTGCGTTGTCATTACTGGACAGGGCGTAGGAAATGAGTTCCTTTGTGTTGCAGTTGGAGTTAATCAACATTCGGATGACATCTAAACGATTCAATAAAAGATTCAACTGATCCATGAGTTCTGACTTTTGCTCTTCCATTGACACTCTTGTGGAGACCAGAAGTGAACGAATCATTCCAATGACTAATCCGTAATCGACTTGATTTGAGACAACAGTTTCGAGTAAAGGCTTACAAATGGATTCGACGATCACTTTACAGCACCGGTTCTTATCTGAGTGTAACTTAAATAAAGTCAAACACAATGAGACACTCGGAGAGGATTCGAAATAGAATTCCATTCGAATCGAGTCGTTCTGTAAGTCATCACAAGTCAGGCACCAAATGGTCGGTCGGTTTAGACTCGAAGACTCACTGCTATTGCTTTCCTTTCTATTAATTATCTGCGTTTGGACATAACATTCGTCACACACTCTCACCATCGAATTGGTTTTGATTTCACGGATGAGAAGAGTATTTTGGGAACAATTGCCACAAACAACTCGTCCGCACCGTCGGCAGTGATGTCTGCGATTCAACTAATTATTTGAAGAGAATAATTTTTAAAAACAATCCAAGATTTAAATAATTAGAGATCAATACCATTGAAAACTTTTCGAAAGAGCAAAGCATACAATTGGTGACATTCGCGTCTGGAATCCATTGCTCTTTAGTCGGAATCTGATCCGGCATTAGAAACGATTTCTGAAAACTCTTTGACTCCAAAAATGTGGATGAAATCAAAGTGGAGTCAGATATGACTGGAAATCAAATACAAATCAATTAAATCACTAATAAATCGATTAAAATGATGACAAACCTGAAGCGCCGGCCGAAGGCATGTCATAAATTTGTATTTCGACGGCCTTTTGCGCATAAATTTCAATCAAATAATTAAAATCCAATATCTTTACCGCTTCTTCGAGTGCCTCGTATTCTATATTCATAAGCATTTGTTCGACAATAAGCAATGGCTTTGAGATTATATTAATGTAATTGAACTGCACTTTAGTGTTGAGGCCTTTAATTAATTGAATTCCTGTCTTATAGTTATTGTAATATTCAATCATTTCATTATTCAGACGATTCTTAAAGTTTTCTAAAATGAGTTCAATTAAGAAAAGTCTTGAATCAAAATTCTGGACGGAATTTAGAACTTTGCCGATGAGTGACAGAGGATTCACATCATTCACATCCGATGTTAATAAAAGTTGAGTCAAAGCCGAGAATTCGTTTTGTTCACAATAAGCGAGAACTAGGAGTTCGTATTGAAGGTCAGAGGTGTCCGTTTGCCAGCCCTTTATCTTAAACCAGTCGACAGCCATTGGATATTTGCGTTTCGTTTTGATAATAGTGAGGACATCGATGGCATTCAGATTATGTTTGGCGTCTTTCCAAGAGTGCAAACCAGTCAAGTGTCCGATCTTTGAATAGAATTCTATTTCATTCATCTTTGAGACCAATTTCTCTTTAAGACGACTCATATCCTGTGCCTGTATTTCATCAGCAAGACTATAGAGACAGGACTTTAGCGCTCGAATCGCTATAAAATCGGTGTCGAACTCATTGGACGCTTCAATCAATTCGATAATAACATCACATTTGGTGTTCGGATCATCAATGATCTGAAGACCATATTTGATGTCCTGCTGTTCGATCGCTAAACGGGAAAGAATAGCGTTTCGTAATGTCTTAAACGAAGAATTCGTTGACTGGAATCTGTTGACAGTCGATGTGTTTATTATTTCAATATATCTGAAGAGATCATAAATCTCCAGAAGATTCCCTTTAATCGCGTGATGTTCTAAAGTCTTAATCACAATATTATTATTGCAGACAATCCTTGGACTCAATGCTAGCGATACGACGGCTGACTGATCGCTAACAGAAGTGTTACCGAACTTTAATTTTATTATTTCAATCCATTTAAGAAGCGGTGAATTGGGTTTGAATTTAAAATCAGAATTGGATTTAATGTCTTCTTTGACGAGTCGCGAGACTTTCATCAATTCAACTAATAGTGGACTCCGATTATTGAAGTAATCGATTAGATCTATGTTTCGGATCCTTTCGTCGATAAATGAATCGTTTTGTGAATCGTTTTCGTCTTCAAAATGGTTTGAAATCATAAGTGAATCCAACTCTTGATTCGATTGTTTGCCGCCTCTTAAGTGGCCTTCGATTATATCACATAACGCCGGATGACTCGATTCGGTTAATACAAAATCATTGATTGAACACTCATTCTGTAAATGAGAGGGAATTTTCGGACATAAAACCGAACACAAAGTGCCGATTAAATCGACTTTCATTTCTTTGGCAAAATCGTCCACAAATTTCGGAGAAATTCCGTCCTTTAAGACCATTGAGCAGAGGATGGCTGACGGGCTCTGTTGTAGAATTGAAAAATAAGAGGAATCCGCGAATCCTAAACTCAATGAATTACTCCTTTTTCGGCACTCATTCAGTGTTTTACTGACTTTCCGGACGTAATAAAACAAAACTTTCAAATATTGGTATTTCCCGGTCGGACACAAACGCAACAACTTTTCAAACAAGACATTCGTTCGCTTCGAATCTTTTGAGCTATTGATTGGCGAAGAAATGGTTGGTTCGAAGTCGTCTCTGGTATTCAAACTCGTGATATGTTTGTCCAGTTCTTTGTAAGCAATTTTCAACTCATTTTCTATTCGTTTCTGTTCTCTGTAAGCATTTGAGTCCCAAAAGTGCTCTTTTTCTACAAATTGTGTCAAAAGAGTAGAAAAAGTGATGGATTTGTTGTCATATTCTTTAGACAGATATGAAATCATTGAACGAATTTTCATTAGAAGTGAATTTATTTTTTCGGGAAAACTTTCGCTAACTTTTTGGTTCTGGAGAATCGCGTCTAACATTATCTCTGAGACATCAATGGACGGACTAGTGGTGAGCGCAAAGTCTATTACAATTGAGTTCTTTGTCATATCATTCACTTGTAATTCAAGCATCAATTCATGAATTATGGACTGAATTTGTGTCGACCGAAGACCTGTTGCAGCGATTTCGCCAATTTTTGACACATTTATCGACTTTTGTGGCGTTGAAAGTGCTTTCAATTTGGCGCTCAATTCCTTCCATTTGCCGATTATCTCAAGTTCTCGAACTTCTTCACTGTTTTTCAAAGAGCTTTCAAATAGTTTGACCACTTGTTTGGCTCTATCTATCTGTCCCTCAAGTAGTGAATATCTGAGGAGTTGTTTAGGTGAGGCTAACATACATGAGATAAGCGAAGAAAAGATTTCTTTTGGATGTCGTTTCTCATTCTCACTACCGCTCGCGGAACTCATACTTCTTAAGTATTCTTTTTCATCTGATATGTCTTCAGAGTCGGCTTCAGTTCCAGTATCGGGTGAATCGGTTTTAGACTTTTTCTTATCTATTAATGAAGTGGTTTTGTTGAACGCGGGTTCGATCACATCATACCTCCACTGGCCTTCACTCACGTATTTCATCAGTCGTTCTAATCTTGTCTTACATTCAGTTAAGTCTTGTATCGAACCATTCAATTCGATTTTCGGCATTACTTCTGATTTCTTGTAATTATAGGCGAAGAGCGCCGCCTGACTGTCGATTATAATGTCCTTAAGCATCGATAATATTTGTGGAACTAATGAATTGGGACATAAGAAATGTGTTGATCCGAAGTGAATGTTTGTCGTCTGACTAATCTGTGTGTTGACCATTGATTGGCCGAACTCTTTGTTGGCCACCGTTTCCTCTGTGTAGTCGTCTTCATCTGTTTCGTTATCAATCAATTCGTTTTGAGTCAAAAATAATAAACTGAATATATTTTCGAGGACTTCGACCCGAAAACTGATTGGATATATCTTTTTCAACAGAAAAATGATTTGGTCTTCAAAGGTCTCGGTGTCCGACAATATGATCCACATTATGGTGTGTCTGATGGCTAAGAAACCTCTGTATATCATGAGCTCTCTTTCGTGATAACCGGACAGCAAATCACAGATCTCTTCGATTATATTATCTTTTAATTCCCTTTTATTGGAGAGAAACCCGTATTTTAATAGTATTTTTAGCGGAGATTCGCCTAAAACTAGTGATTGAAAGATATTGAGTCGGGAGTGGACTGTATTCGGGTTTGTATTGCTATCTATCCTCAAAACACACCATTTCGTGAAATTGATTATAAACTGCAATCTTCTCACTAATGCTTTTACTATTGGATCAGATTTTGTCAGATGAAGAATGTCTTCGCAATCGAAGACTAATTTTTCGATTTCCTCTTCAATTTGTAAGAAATTCTCAATTTTGAGGTCATTTTTATGCAATGAATACAACAAGAAATAGAAGCGCTGTTTCGGCGGTAAATCAAAGCCAATCTTCTCGTCGTCCAAGAGTTGAACCAAAAAATGTTTTTTCTGATTGACTGCTAACAGAAAACATTGTCTTAAATCAAAACAATGTCTTTGTGTGTCGTATAAGACTTTATGGCTTTTCGTTTGCTTTATATTAGACACCGTTTCCATCAGTTTTGGCGTTTTCCTCATGAGTGCACTTTTGTATAATAAGAACTCATTTTGTGGATCTGTTGACAACTGTTCGCAAACCTCTTCCAAAAGTGGAATATTTTTGTCAATTTCCTGATCGGGAAATACAGACAACAAATCAAATAAAAGACTTTTGTTATCATTCTTCAGGACATGGATTAGACATTGAGAATAAAGAAATAAAAAACTATTTTTGTCATCAAATAAATCCAATAATTTGTCCGCAATTTTCGGTTTATTTAAAATAAAATTTCTTAAAACGATAATCACTTTGTCATCGATTTGGTCACAAGAACTGGATTTCGAAACCATTAATAAATCATTCATTTGTTTGGCGTTGACATCGAAATTGTGTCTTAAAATCAGATCCATTTCCAGTGTCTTCTCGTCGACCAGATGTCCGAAATTGAATTTTTTGATCATTCGGTAAATAAACCAAATTTTGTCGTTTTCATAGTTTTGTTTCAAACAATTTAAAAGAAAATCCGAAACTTTTCTAACATTTTCCTCATAATTGGCACCACTTTTATGGCAATTATTTAAATAGATTTCAATCAAAGACTCACTCAATTCAAACCTTTGGCTATTGGCTGACAATTGGATTTGAGACCAAAGATATTCTTCGGGAGACAACTCTTCAGATGTCAAAAATGACAAATCACTGCCATTTAGACCGAAACCAAACATTTTTGTTGACATTTTCGGTGAAATTTTTCGCTTTACTTGAGTTCACGAAATCATTGATTAAAAGAACTATTGATTTGATTTAGAAATAAATGAATTGATTGGAAGTGAAGACACCCTCTGATTGAAGATATGGTTTGTTTACAACACTTATCCAGAGATCAAAAGTCAATACAAAATAAAGTGATTTGTTTTCAAACTTTTTGCTGAACTTTAATCCAAAGCATTTCGCAATTGTTTTTAATAAATGATTCCTAAAGACCAATAGTATCCTAAGTCTATATGTATTATATAATACAAAAAAGTACTAAATTATCGGTAAAATACCATAAAATGCTTATAACATGTGATCCCTTTTGTATTAATGGCAATGCTTGCGATTTAAGATACTTCTTGATACCAATATTAAAATTCAAATATTGTTTAAAACGTTCAGAAATTACGACAAAATATTTATTCAAAAATTCAAACCCTTTTTGCACTAAATTAAAAACATTTGCACAAAAATTTATTGCAAAAAACAGTGAATTTTTCCACAAATTTCTTGACGTAAGTAATGAATAAATAGTTTTTAATGAAAGACAAAAACCAAAATATATTTTAAAATCAATAAAATTGTCATTAATTTAGTTAATAATTGTTTAATTGATTGACGAAGTGATGAAAGTCTTGTAAAATCATTGTTTGTGTCCACCGATGGCTCCCGTAATACAAAGCGCACCGAAAGAGCGGTCGGAGAGACCGAAGCGACCGAATGAAAGGAGGTTTGAGTTTATTGTCTCTTTTTGTGCTTAAATTTCGTTTAGTTGTCGTTATAATCAATAAATGGATTAATTATTATATGTTTTGTCACTTCAGATCAGATCTGGTCTGTCGAGTGAAGTATTGCAATGGTTTACCGGACATACCATTTGATCCGAAGTTCATAACCTATCCGTTTGAGACGAACCGGTATTTTAACGATTGTTTGAATTGGTTTTGAAATATGTTTTGATTTATTGTTTGATTTGTCTTCAGATTCGTGTCATACAAACCGACTTCACTCGAGAAGAACTATAAACACGATTTGCTTACAGAACACGACTTAGGGGTCACTATTGATCTGATAAATCCTGAGACATATGTCCCGCCAATTGAGGGCAAACTGGCCGATGAGGACGAGAAGCTGTTGGAGGAAGAGTTGGCCACTCCTCAGGACTCTAAGCGCTCGCGTTGTCATAACAAACCCATCACTTGGCTTAAGAAGACTGAATATATTTCTACTGAATTCAACAGATATGGCACGAGTAGTGATAAAACAGAGACCAAGTCTGTCATCAATTACTTGTCTTTTGTGTCAATTATTAATTAAATTGTATTTCATATCCATTTCAGAGTCGGTTATAATGTGAAGAAGAAGATGAAAGAGGAAGCGCTGTATTTGGACCGCGAATCACAAATAATGGCAATCAATAAGACGTTTGAATCGGCACAGAAACCGATTACTGAACATCCGGGCAAACCGGGTGTAACTCCGGTTGAAATTTTGCCAGTTTTCCCCGATTACAACCTCTGGAAGTATCCGTTCGCTCAGGTTATGTTCGACGCAGACCCGGCGCCCATCACTAAAATGGAAGAGATGTCTCAGGCGATGATCAGAGGAGTGATGGATGAAAGTGGCGAACAATTTGTCGCTTACTTTCTTCCGACTGTAGACACACTCAATAAACGAAAGATCGACGAACTCGAGGGCCGGGAATACGGAGAGGGAGAGGAATACGAGTACGTTATGGCCAGAGAATACAATTGGAATGTCAGGAATAAGGCATCGAAAGGATATGAAGAGAACTACTTCTTCGCCTGGAGAGAGGACTCCATTTGTTATAACGAATTGGAGACTAGGGTTCGGTTGAGTAAACGTCATCTCAAACAGGGGTCGGCGCCCAACAACTCGAAACTTGTGGTCAAACACCGACCACTCAATGAACAAGAATTCAAGACACAAGACATCCGAATGACTCAATTAGAACCACCGCAAGAAGAAGAGGAACAAATCGCTGACAATAAAGACACGAATGAAGCAAATGATAAAAAGGACAGCAATGATAAGGTAGAGACCAATGACAAGACTAAAGGAAAGGGTGAGAAACGTAAGTCAAGTGCCAGTGAGAAGTCCTCCTCTTCCTCATCATCTTCGTCGTCATCATCCGAATCGTCTGACAGTTCGTCTTCAAGCGATAGTGAGAGCGATGACGAGGAGGCGGCGCGACGTAAGCGCACTAAACAGGACGCGGCCGCCATCTTCGGCTCCGGCAGTGATTCCGATTAATTTATTGTTTAATAATTGAGTGTTTTTTTTATTGAATTAATTTTTTTGTCATTCATTATATCGTATTTACAGTCCATTTGATAAGAATTTTATGATTTTTTTTCATAGAAAGCATTTGCAAATCAAATGTTTTTCAAATTCAACACTTATTTTGTCTTTGAAATTGACCTAAAAATGGAAATTTTTGAGAGAATTATATAAATAAATAAATATTTCAATACTTACTGAAGACTTGTCTTTTGTCCACCGGTCAGAACAATGTACGGCATTTGCATCTCTTTCTGCTTTTCGGTCAACATTTTCAAAGTGTTGAGCGGAGTGTCTATTGAACTCATTTGTCGTAATTTCTATAGAAATAGAAGAAACAAATGATTATTTCGTGAAATGAATGGTTAGTATAGATGTACTGACACTCTCCTGGTCTTTCTTCTTCATTCGTTTGTCTATTTTGTTCTTTGAGGGACCCTTTCCATGGAATTTATGGGACAGATGTCTGAACGCCTCCTTCTGGTCGAGAACTCTTCCCTTTTCGTCCACGTAATCCAATTTGATTTCTGGCCTATAGTCTGACTTCTCTCTGAACTCCGAAACGGGTCCGCTATAGCGCTCTCGGCGTCCGATTTTGTCGTCTTCACTGAAACATTCAATTAAATTACTGTTAATTTCAATTCATTTAATGATAAATGTATTGAAAACTCACTAAAATTTCTCTTCAATGGTATAGGACTGCGCCTCAAGAAGACTCTGACGCGAAGCTGAGGCCAACTTCTTTACCTCTTTATCGAGATATCCCTTTTTCATAGCCAACTGAAGAGCGCCGGCCAGACCTTTGCTCACATCGGGCTCTTCTTCTAGAATAGGCTGACCCTCATTGTCGTCCAAGTCTTCTACAATATCTTCATTTTTAACCTCCACTTCATTCCATTGACCTCTATTTGGTTCAGATATATCGACCACTACTTTCTCTTCTGGTAACTCAGTGTCCAATTCCATAAGTTCTTCGTCTTCATCGCGATTGCCGGCCAAACCATAGGTCGGAATATCGCCTAAATTTCGACAGAACTCTGCCGTTGAGTTCAGAATAATATTATTGGAAATAAATTCATTTGAATCGTTCGAGTCTTCATTCACATTATTAAATGATTTGACAGTTTTGGCCACTTTTACAATACTAGCGGCACCGGTAGTCGACTCAGAATTATCTCTTAGTTTTAGTTTTCGGGCCTTATTTAATGCGCTCTGAAGTTCTCTATCGGTCTCGTCTTCCTCTATGATAATACCACTCAAGTCTTCGTCCATTCGATTAAAAGCGTTATCAAAATCTATATTTAAATCTTTTAACGAATGACTACTTTTTGTTGGAATTTCTGATTTGATTTCTGTTTTAATTTCTTCCGTAATCTTCGGCTCTTTATTGTCTTCATTGTCGACAACTATTTCTTTTGTTCGACCCTTTCTGGAGCCGTGATCTGAGCTGACCGTCAGGTCTGCAAACGACTCATTTGTTTCCATTGTTTTATTCATTTGTCGCAAAAGTTTTCGAATTTTTTTAGGTTTTTTGAATTTTGTCATCTCTTCCTCTGTGTAGTACTCGTTGGCAATCCTTGGTCTGGGAGTAAACAGTGATATCTTTCCCTCTTCTTGTCTCAGTTTCATTCGAATCAGTTCTATCTCTTCTGCTTTAGTGACGGCATTCATTCCTAATTTGAAGGACTCCTTCTTCGGGCCCTCAATCTCTTCGTCATATTTTGAAAGTAAAGTCTTTTTCTTAAGAATCCCGAACTCATCGAACTCTGGTTCGTCGTATGGCTTATATTCCGGTCTTTTGATCTTATTTTCAATATTTTTTGAGGCCTTTTGGTCGTCAATTAGATTCACGTTTTCCAACACATCTTCCTCTTCATCCAAGACTTCTTTGTCTTTAAGCGTTAGTATGAGTTGATGTCCTTCTTTGAACTGTTCTGTTGTGTGACCGACAGTCAGACCCGTCAGATGTCTTGAAGTATAGGCTTTGGCTTTACGTTTCTTAGTGTCCTCTTCGATGAGTGAGGAAATCCCGAACTCCTCATCCATTTCTTCTAACACTTTAGCCCTTTTGAGTGCAGTTGTCTTTTCCTCTTCAATCTTCTTGTTCTTCAGAACCCAAGCTCTTGTGTCCTCGTCTTCGGAATCACTTTCAGCCAAACCTTTAATTCTTTTAAGTTTTTCCAACATTTTTCTCTTATTCCTCTGGACTTCAATTCTTTCCCTAAGCTTTTCGGCCTCTAATTTGTCGCTTATTTTCTCGGTCTTAACGAACACTTCAATCGTTTCCATTTTGGAAATCCCATCATTAGGTTTGTCACCACTTTCGGGAACATTCAATGGCTTTAAACCCAATTTCAGCCGTAATTTACTATAAAACGTGACAACAATTAAAATAAATAATTAATTAATTAATAAAAAAATATCAATACTTTGTCTCTTCAATAGAAAGCGATTCTTGATTTGATCCCTCAGTTCTGTCATTATCTAAAACATAATAAACAAAAAATGTTATTAAAATGAGTGGCAATTAGTGATGAATTGAATTCAAACCTTCTTTGGTCTGCTGTCCATCTCTTCTGTTGGTTCTGTCGGTCTCTTCAGAACACTTTTGATCTAATTTTACAGTTTTATGAACTGAAGAATTACTAGTTTTCTGGCAATCCTTTACTTCCTTTACCTTTTTCCTGACGACCCTATCCTCGTCTGGAGAGTCAGCTCTGGTGTCACTTCTTTGCCTCTTTCGTGAACCCGAAGCCGACGGCTCTTTGTCTTTGTGCCGATGACTCGACCGATGAGTTCTATCGGTTTTGTCTTTCTCTCTTGACTTTGATCTCGAATGGGATCTCTGTCTCTCTTTAGTATCCCTTTCTCTTTCCCTATGTTTTCGTGAAGAGCCCATCGTTTGGATCAATTCAGTGATGATTTCATTCAATATTCAAAACTCAATTCAAAACGATTTACTAATGAAAGACAATACGAATCGCAAGAAAATATTCAAATATAGCGTTACTTCTGTTCAACGCTTTCTTCACTCCATTTCTCATTGTTTTCAACGAAAATATTTTCCATAATATTTCTAAATATTTACTCCCCTTTTGTACCACATTTTATGAATGAAATATAATATTAAATTAATTTCACAACAGATGTCATAAGATTTTGCCATTTAATGACAAAATACATGAGTTTTTAAAATCAATTGAAATCTTTATTTTTGTTTTCATTTCATTTAAATCTAAATAATATTTAATTATTAATTAAAAATCAATTTTATTTATAATTATAAACAAAATGTTAATAAAACTATTGAGAAGTAAATTGTTGTCAAATGTAAACAAATGGCAAACAATTGGTTCACAATATCATCAAAAGTATCGCCAGTTTTCGCTTTCATCGCCGGTTAACTCATTTCTGGTGCCGATAGTTGTGGAACAGACCGGACGCGGAGAACGATCTTATGATATATACTCTCGACTACTGAAGGAGAGAATCATTTGTCTGATGGGACCCATCAATGATGACATGTCTTCACTAGTTGTCGCACAACTCCTGTTCCTTCAGTCGGAGAGCTCTAAAAAGCCGATTCACTTATACATCAATAGCCCGGGCGGTGTCGTCACCTCAGGTCTGGCCATTTATGACACAATGCAATACATTTTGCCGCCGATCGCCACGTGGTGTGTGGGTCAGGCCTGCTCTATGGCCAGTCTACTCCTCTGTGCCGGCGAACCATCGATGAGACACTCTTTGCCAAACTCTAGAATTATGGTTCACCAGCCGTCGGGTCAGGCCTCAGGTCAGGCGACAGACATTCTGATACACGCGGAAGAGATTCTGGTCTTAAAGAAAAGGATTAATGAATTATATGTTAAACATACGAAACAACCGCTCGAGAAGATCGAGGAATACCTGGAAAGGGATCGCTTCATGAGTCCAGAAGAAGCAAAACAATTGGGTTTTATTGATATCGTTCTCGAAAAGCCTCCGCTTATGAGTGAACCTAAAGAACAATAGTTTTAATGAAAGTTTTGTTTACTTTTTATATCATTTATTGATTTCATTGAATAAAAACTTAATTTTAAGACAGATTCAGATTATTATCGTTATTATTGTTAACGGTTTTTAATTCTTAAAACAAGGTTTGAGTCAATTCTGTATTTACTTAAAGTAAAATTAATTGAAAGTATTATTTGGTTTTTAAAACATTTTATTCTACACTATAAAGAGGTAATCGTTTCGGTGATTAGTGTGTAATACCTTGGATATTGTCACTACTAGTCAGTGGTCAGTATTCCAGAACATTTAGATAATATTCTCAATTTTTTTTAATTAATTCAATTATAGCCCTAAAACAAAGTTATATTTTAAGCAATTTTTGAGAATTGCATTAATTGAATGAATTAATGTCTTCATTGTTGAAGTGATTGACAATTAGTGGCACTATTTGTCGAAACTTTTTCAGTAAATATTAGGTCAGTTGAGCCTTAAATGTATAACTATTTAAAGCTTTTAGTCTTATTTTGATTAAAGTTTTTGTTTTGTTGCCAATCGTTATATTATTCCTCAGAGTCTTCACCGCATTTGTAAATAACTATCGTTTCGAAGCCTATTATTTGATTTGATTTGTATCTCTCGGAAGACATCATTAGTGAGTAGTTTGTCGTTTCGTTTGTTCCCAACTTTTTGTTTGTCTCTCTATTTCTTTAGTTGACTAACAGTTGGCTATAATTTGCCGGTCAGTCAGTCATCACAAGAACTAACGATTAAAACAAGGAATCACTTCATCCTATCATTCAATGCTTTAGTTTTGCCCGAAAAGAGAGTAAAGCTTTGATTATAATGTTATTGATTTGCCAGTTAGGGCACAAATAGAGCACAGATATGCTCCCGGTTTAGGGCCAACCAATTAAATGAATCATAGCCTACATTATGTCTATCTTTCAATTCATT
>JAQIYF010000086.1:0-15120 GCA_034700865.1 Oribatida sp. Gr-Ori-00025
AATTTGCTTATAATCTCATAAACTACATTTATGAGTGAGCAAATTAAGGCAATAAAATCAAAATCCTACTCTAGCAATCGTTCACAATAATTAATATAAAATGACTACTTTTCATATATGAAATCAATACAAATATTAAGATTAATTGTTAAAATTGATATAATTGGTTAATTAATTACTTATTATGAAATTTGCTTATAATCTCATAAACTACATTTATGAGTGAGCAAATTAAGGCAATAAAATCAAAATCCTACTCTAGCAAACTCTTACAATCATTAATCAAAAGACATCTATTATAGGATAAACTATTACTCTAAACCACTAAATTATAATTACTAAATTACACGTTATTGCTATGCTATCAATTTAATGACGTTTTATATCCTTACGATATAATTTAGATTACCCCTAAACTAAATCGATATAATCGTTTGCTGTACTGGTCTTTATGTACAACCCTTGAAATCAAACCATTGTGAGTCTTACACTCACAAACCCCCGGATCTAATCTCAATCGCCCCGATTGATAACATAACTTTAACTCTACAATACTAAACTACGAAACACTACGTTAAATATTATATCCTGTGACAAAAATTATTATTGTGATTATATTTATATTAAATATATTATTTATTATTTTTATTTTATTTTATTGCTTTTACTCTTTTTATTTGTTTTATTACTTTTATACTTTTTATTTGTTTTATTACTTTTATACTTTTTATGTGTTTTATAACTTTTATACTTTTTATGTGTTTTATAACTTTTATACTTTTTATGTGTTTTATAACTTTTATACTTTTTATTTGTTTTATTGCTTTTACACTTTTTTATTGGTTTTATTACTTTTATACTTTTTATTATTTGTTTTACTTTATATCATATAAATACATCTAAAATAAGCTAAAACGATTACCACTACTACTACAACTATACTACTTATACTAAAAGGACATAACACTTTCTAATTGTAATTTCAATTCATCTTCTAGTTTACTTTTTATGAGGACTGAGTATATGTGTTCTCTATACTCTTGGAAATTTTCCATTTTTACTAGTTTATTATTTGTTTTCAAAAACCTCTCTAGGTATGCAATAGTAAACAACCCACAATTTATGGAATCATTACTACTCTGTCGAGGAAGTATTTGAGTGGTCTTTTTATAGGAAAACTTTAGGGGAGGGTCTCCCTCTTTCTCTACATTTGTGTTATTTTTCATGAAAATTTTACTAGAATCCATCATTTGTTTCTGGTTAAAGCTCAACTCTGTATTCAATGAATCATAGTACTCTATTTTCCTAGATTTGACATTTAATGTAGCAGAAAACCAATGATTTGATTCTAAGTATGCGAATAAGACACGGTCATTCACTGTGAATCTTTTATGAAATTTGATCTTATTTGCATCTGTCTTATTAGCAAACTTTCTTGTAAATGAAGAATCTAATATGTATGTATTACTGTCTACCTCTAAATGTTTAAGTAATATTGCAATATATGCACCGATTACCTTGCTTGAAATCCACCTTTTAGTGTTACGCAATATTAGAAAGTCATCGATCTGGAATAGGAATCCTTTTATATCATATTCCTTGGTGAGGACGTCACTATGATTTGAGTCCATGCTATCGTCGTCATACTCGATGGTGTTATCTTCGTCCTTTTTATATTCCTTCATTAGTAGTTGTACTATCGGTGATGGTGGGATGACTTCGTTTTCTGCGAATAGAATCGTACCTTCATTATCCTCTTCTATCGCACTCCCCTCACTAGGTGCTACTTCACACTCATTGTCTGGTTCTGTTGCACATGCATTGTCTGGTGTTATTATACCTTTATTAGCTGATTTAACTGCACAATTATTGTCTGCTGATGCTACGCATTCATAGTCTGGTTCCACTTCACAATTATTGTCTATGGAATTATCAGTGGTCACCTGGATGGTAGCATCAATTGTTTTATTGACAATTTCATCAATTGTTATATTAACGGTACACTCAACAGTATTAGGAATATCAATATTAATATCTGAAGCATATATGGATACTTGTGTCTCTGGCTTGTTATCACTGTCTAATTTTCTGTCTGTGGTTATAGGAGGATCTTCTCCTGCACTAAAATCACTATCAGACAAATGAATACCTGTATCATCACTTTGTTCTGTATCCATCTCTGGTGAAGTCGTTATACTTTCGTCCATACATTGTTCTACAACTGCCATGTCTCCTTCACTCAACTCTTTATTGAAGAGATTTTGAATCTTCAAATTCTCTAATGATTGAGTGAGTTCCCTGTTGGCACCATATATCAAATCCTTGATGTTCACCCCTATGATTGTACTAACCTCTTGATTACCCCTTTGAGCAATTATTGAGTTTCTGGTCAGTTTTTCAATCATAGTTTCTCCCATGTCTATACAATTGTCTTTGATTACTTGAATCATTTCATGGGAAAGTGGTCTGGAATACATCCAGTCAGAGAAAGTTGTACTTATTAATACATCATTCAAGTGAATGTTTTGAAAATGCAGAGCAACTTGTTTGGAATCATTGGCTATTCCTGCTTTTTGGTTCTTATTAGGATTTGTGTAGCACAACATACAAATAACACTTTGTGCTGCTGCATGTAAATAGGAATGAGCTGATAATTGTTCGAAAGTTGAAAATCTATTGTCATCTTTCTTATCAACTAGTTTAATAGCGTTACAGATTCTGCAAACTAGTCTATTAAACTCACTATTTATTCGCTTTGTCACTGGTTTCATTTCAATTTGTGTATCAATCCATGGTAGTGAGAGATAATTGTCTCTTATCTCATATATACATTTGGGCATACATGATTTTGTGCACTGTTTTGAATAAAAATGTTTTAAACAAGTTTTCTTACACATTAAGCAACACTTATTATGTAAAGTTTCTTTTGCACCAATTTCTCCTATTAGGTGTTTTGTAAAGTAGACTTTATCATCATCGTCATTATTATAGTAAGGATCTAGACAATAGGCACAGAAGAACAGTTTTTGTGGTGTATTTGCCCTGGTTGAGTGTTCACTATCCTTACAGAATCTTTTAATTGTTTTTCCATTGGTCAGAATGCACTCTTTATTAGGGCTCACTATGTCTTTCACCACTTGATTTCTTACTGGTTGACTGCTATATGTCACTTTCCTATTCTCAACTTTGGTGTTCATATTGATTGTTGGGGCCATATTATTAACAACAAAGTGTGGAGACCAATTTAATCCATCTGGAATATCTGGTCTTTTATAGTTTTGAGGAATACATATTTTTTCACTATACTCCTTAAATAATGGTATAATTTGCTTTGCAACAGCTTTTCGATGGTCTCGGGCTGAACTCTTTTTTCCCAATAAAGAATAAACATGAAAGATCAAATCAACACTTGCATTGTTTCTCCGAAGCACAAAAACTCGATGGAGGTGTTGATCAATCTGTCCATAGGCTATCTGAAAGAAGGAAGCAAATTGGTCCTTTCCTGTAACAGATTCTAGCCATCTCTTTGGGTTTGCCATAGATAGTTTCACCATGGTATCTAGAGAATTAAAGTTTTGTTTTGATTTTATACAAATAATTCTCTAAATTGTACTGCTAAACGATTATGTTTAATACAATCACAAGCACGGTACATGTAAACAATGTGGTTGGCATTACTGATTAAGGGATTGTCACTACAATTCAATGTACACTCCCTTTTTAAAGGCGGGATTTGTTCTTTTCTTAAGTTTGAGATCAATTCTGATAGCTTATGAAAAGTCTCATCAGTTGCTTTCATAATATCACTATTTTCAACATGAAGGTCTATGCCTTCAAAGCATATATGAAAGGTGTTATTGTGAAGATTTATATAAACTTTGGGTCGTTTGATCTTATAATCCCTTGTTAAGTTTATTATACTATCCCAAACTTGACATACTGGTGCCCAAGAAAGTCTTATAATTTTTACAAACTTTGCTGGGCTAATATTCAATGCACCACAAATCTTTTCACAAACCCTTTGCTTTGCTTTTTTCTTCGATCTCCCTGAAGCAAAGAATGTTATTTCATTATAAGAGTTCGCCAATATACACATGCATTCATAGGAATGTTTATCATCTACTGATGTGAATACAAAGATTGGCTCTACTATATGATTTTTCTGCATAAGATCATTTATAATAGTTGAATAGTCTATTTTTTCAACCATTCTTGAATTTAGATGAGTTCAACTTGAGATGAGTGATTTGTTAGATCAATCGGGTTCTCCACAAAATAGTTTCTTATCATCTCAAGCATTGCTTCACAAACATTGGCTAAATCACCAACACCTGTTTCCAAATCTATCTGATCTAAATGCATAAAGAATCCAACAATACCATCCCAATTTACCTTGGGTACATGTAAATTGTTTTGCGTACAAAGTTCGACTATAGATTTCCAGTCATCAAAATGTATTGTTTCTTTATAGTCATTATACACTTTGTCATTCATAATATATGTATTCAGTCTTTTCAAAACTTCATATGCTATATTTTTCTTCACTACGTTGTAATTGTGATGATCAGTGTAAACTTCAATTTTAATACCATCAGCTTTTATGACTTTACACTCCACACCCCATAGTTCAGTATTATTTTCTGGAGGATATTCTTCGTATTCAACTGATCTTAATTCTCCTGTTGTTACTTTATACTGAAGTATATCTCTAGGATCTATTGCCATCGAATAGAACCTTTTTATGCGAATGTGGAACTTTAACGGTGCGCTTACCTTCACTGTCCACTGTTACTTGTATTTTTGAAAAGTAGATATTTACTTTCAATAATATATCCAAACAAACTCGCGTAATACTACCAAAAATTGATCTAATGTTTATCTCTTTGAATATCAATTGGTATGTTCTGTCACAGTCCCACTTTATTTCTGGTTTGTTTAGTTCGTATTTCTTACACAGCTTCAGAATTGGAGCCCAATCAGAACTGTTTATTAGTTTTTTGTTTGTAATAGTAACCATCTGCAGTGGTATTGAGTATTTCATACACATAACATTCGCTGCACTATTCTTGGCACTAGCATATGATGTTTTACTTTCACCCAGTGTTTTAACATACTTGGAATTTACTTCTATCACACATTCAACTACATAAGTCCCAGTGTCTCTTTGAAATTCTTTAGTATACTTCGGGCAATTTATTAAACCGGCTTGAAACTTGTTATTTAAAACAGTGACCGGTGATATCCACTTCATCTCAATATTTACATCTTATCGTTTTATTTACATCCTGAAATTAATCAGCACTAATTATAACTACAATATTATTTATATACATATATTTATAGGTTTATTATTCTCTAGTTATTATCTTTCATATTAGCCTAAATTTAATAAATTCCTTGGCTTAATAGCTCTACCATAACGTGTAACATAGGCAGGAGACTCTCCAGGCATATAATTACTCTCATGTAATTCGCCAGTTTTCACAATAGCCAAATCCTTGGTCTCAATATTTTCATTTTCATCACTTTTGTCGACATTACCTTGAGACTTTTTATATGGCTTTAAAATCTGCACCGGTGTCTCTAATATGTCTGGATCCATTCCAGACTTCTCATCCGCTAACAAATCATCATCAGTTTCCTCTATAATTACTTCATCATTTCCAACTTCATAATCATCGATCTCATCAATCATTTCATCCTTGGTAAACCCCACAAATGGTTTCATTTTATTAATGTGAGTCACAAAAGAAGTGCGCCTTTTCTTTGGACCCACAGTTTGTACTCTATAATTAACAGGACCTGTTTTCTCAATCACTTCAAATGGACCAAAATTCCTATGGGTGAACTTAGTACAAACTCCTTTTTTTCTTACTGGGGTATAAACCAGGACATTGTCACCCAATTTAAATTCCATAACATTTGCGGATTCATTATACTGTATTGCCTGTCTCTCTTGTGCTGCCTGTAATCTTTCTCGAGCTAAATCTCTTGATTCTTTAATCATTTCAGGAATTCTATTTGCATAGAATGATGTTGTGTCCAATTCACACACTCTATCCACAGGTAACACTGGATCTCGTGCATAAACAAGGAAAAACGGGGAAAATCCCGTTGAGCTCTGTATCGAGCAATTATAAGCAAAAGTTACATAGCTTAGCATGTCTGCCCATTGTTTTTGATTCGTTGACATATAATGGGATAACATATCAATCAATGTCTGATTTAGTCTTTCAGTTGCCCCATTGGCTTGCGGGTTATAGGACGTTGTTGATATAGATTTAGTTTCACATAGTTTTAACACTTCCTGCATAACATTGGACATGAATCCAACTCCTCTATCTGATGTAAAATATTTGGGAGCTCCATGTTTCAGGACGATATTATTCATGAAGAACTTAGCTGCTGTTTCTGCACTCTGATCTTTAGTAGCAGCCGTTTCAGCCCACCTAGTTCCCAAATCTATTGCCACCAAGATATTATTATAACCCTCTTCTGTCTTAGGTAATGGACCCAAGAAATCAAACCCAACTTGTTCAAACGGACCTCCTGTCTTAATTGAGTTTAACTCTCCTTTTAATGGGTGAGGCATTCTCTTTCTGGTGTTACAATCTAAACAATTTCTGATATAAGTTGTTACTGAGGTAAACAACCGTGGCCAGAAATATCTCATTCTTGCCTTCCCATACGTTTTTGCCACCCCTGCATGACCTGCTGTTGGGTCATTATGTAAGGAATAAAGAATATCCCTTCTAAGTGCTTTTGGGACAACTAATAATTCTCTGATTCCCGACTGCTTATAAATTATATCCTCTTTTAACATATATTTCGATTTTATCCCCTTTTCTAATATTAATTTGATCTTTTGACAATAAGGATCTTGATTTTGTAAATCATTTATGTTCACATCTGTGCATTGATATATAGGTACCCCTTCATAGAGGTCAGGGTCTGCTATCTTTTCGACCGGATTTCTGGATAAGAAATCGGCATCCATATTCTTTAACCCATGTCTATGAATAACTTTAAAACGAAATTCTGATAATCTTAGACTCCATCTAGCAACTCTTGAATTCGGATCTTTTACATTCATTATCCACACCAAGGCATTGTGGTCAGTAACCACTGTGAAGAATCTCCCCAAAAGGAAATGTCTCCACTTAGTCACAGCATAGACTATTGCCAAACATTCTTTCTCTGTTGTTGTATAATTCCTTTCGGAATCATTGAGCAATCTGCTTAAATATGCTATTGGAAATTCTATATCGTCATGCAATTGAATTAGGATAGCGCCTAATCCATACCCAGATGCATCGGTATGCAAAACTGTTTCTCTATTATCTTCAAAATGTTTTAAAATTGGAGCAGATGTTAACCTATTCTTTATTTCGTCAAATGCTATCTGACAATCATTACTCCAAATAAACTTTACATCCTTTTTTGTTAAATTAGTCAAAGGTCTGGCTACACTAGAAAAATCCTTAATGTGTCTTCTGTAATAACCTGCCATACCCATAAATGATCTTATATCCTTCACAGTACTCGGTGTTTGTACTTTCACTACCCCTGATATTTTCTCCTGATCTAGAGAGACACCACTTCCTGATACAACATGCCCTAGAAATTTTATTGAACTCATAGCAAAATAACATTTCTTTGGATGAAGTTTAATATTAGCGCTCTTAAGTCTATCAAATACAAAAGCAAGTCTTTCAATCTGTTGTTCAAAACCTTTACTGAAAACCAGTATATCATCAACATATGTCAAACACATTTGCCATCTCAATCCAGCTAACGTTAAATCCATAAGTCTCTGAAAGGTTGATGTGGCATCATTCAAGCCAAAAGGCATTACTTTGAATTGATATTGTCCACAATGGGACGTGAAGGAAGTCTTTTCCTTGTCATCGGGATGCATAGCTATCTGGTGAAACCCAGACCTTGCGTCCAAGGTGCTATACATATCCGTACCACAAAGGCTCTCTAATATATCATTACATAAAGGGATAGGCCATTGACTAGGTCTGGTTACTACATTTAATTTTCTATAATCAACACAAAATCTCCATTCTCCATTAGGTTTTGGAACTAGCACCACTGGAAATGCCCAAGCTGACTTAGATGTTTCAATTAGCTTTGCATCAAGCATTTCTTTGACCTTATCTGCAATTATTTTTCTCTCTTTTGGTGCAGCTCTATATGGTTTCAAGGAGATTGGATCACTGTCTCCAGTGTCTATTCTATGCACACATACATTCGTTTGTGTTAATTCTGATTCAGTAAAAGCAAATTGATCCATACGTTTCCTTAAAAATTTTCTCATTGATTTTAAATTCTTAATGGACAGTTCATCTGAAATATTAAAGTCTTTTATCCTATCTTCTACTAGAGTCACATTATCTTTGTTATCATCATTGCTATTACTATCTTCAAATTCTTCGTTTGAGAATTGAAAAATTTCTCTTTCATTATACATTTCAAATTTCCCTAAGTTTTCTCCTTTATATATTACATGATCTTGTCCACTCAAATTCGACACAGGAATATAGGTTATATACTTGGCTATATTTACAACACACTGTGGTATATACAAACTCCCAACTCTTATATCAACATTTCTCGGTTCAAATAAAACTGCCTTTCTCTCCATAACATCACAAACACACTTCACCCAAAGGACAGTTTTTGCTCTTATATTTACAGTTTCTGTTGATCTTAAGATCCTATATTCCCCTGAATCCTGTGGACCCACCTCTACTTTATGATTAATACTATTAAATTTTATAGAGACACCAAAGTCCTGACAAAAAGGTATCCCTAATACAACACTTGGTATCAGATTATCCAATATATACAATTTCATTAATTTCTTTATATTACAAAATGATATCTCAGCCATTATTGACTCGCAGAACGTCAATTTATCACCACCAGGCTGTCTACCTATTTCTATAGAATCGTATAATACATTAGTCTTTAGACTCATTGCAAACTTTCTTTCAACTAAACATAAATGGCTACCTGTATCTACCATTGCATTTACAGACACATTATTTAGTAAGACTACAACTTTGAGAGTTTCACCTGATATTTTATAAACGGGAAGTACATTCGGATCACTCTCGAACCGATTACTTAGTTTTTTGAATCTTCAACTGATTCTTGATTATTAATTGCTGGCTGGTTGGCATTATTGCCTGCATTCTGTTGGTCTTGAGCACTCTTCCAACAGAATCTAGCGACATGACCCGGCTTTCTACAGTAGTAGCAAATCGGTGCCCCACTTGTACTCCGGGTGTTCACAAAAGGTGTGTAATTTCTGTTTTGATTTTGGTTAGTATTACCTCCTTGACTAACAACTAAGCTTCTATTTTGATTTTGGCCGCTATTATTACCACCCTGATTTTGACCAACATTATTGCCTTGATTTTGTCTGAAATTACGATTCTGATTCTGCATTCTGAAATTATTTCCTGCATTATAATTGAATGGACCTCTGTTCTTAAAGGGATTTTGTCTTTGACGATCTTGCATGCGACGAACGTCATCCTCAATCAGCGTCACTTTATCCAACAATAATTTCATTAATTTAGCCGTTTCTTTATTCTCGATCTCACTGGACGTTACTTTTTCAACACTATTTATCAAATTATCACTGTCATTCAGACTAGTGGCCAAATCACAACTCAAATCTGCTTTACATAGACTATCCCAGAATTCCTCGAGAGTTTTTGGTTCTGCCAAGAATACAATTTGAGCCGCAATGGGTCTTAATCCTTTGTATAACTCTGTGATTTTACGTTGTTCTGTCATTGCTGGATCTATTCTCTCACACATGTCTATTACATCTTGGTAATAACTACTGTATGATTCCCCTTTTCTTATTCCTCTCTTTCTTAATTGTACCTCTAGTGATAATGGGTTACTGGCTTTTGGATCAAAGAATTTTATAAATTTCTTTTTCACACTTGCCCAGGTATCTGTGAGAGGATCGATACCCGTGGAGGTGTACCATGACAATGCAGCACCATCCAAAAACCCTGGCAGATGTGATATCTTAGAGGGATCTGTGGCCCAACTATTCGTTGAAGCTACTGCTTCAAATCTCTTTAACCAGTGGTATGCATTTTCATCCATACCGCCCGAAAATAACTTTGGTTTTAATATGTTAGACATGCTTTTTGTTAGTGGGAGCGATGCGAATAAACTTTTAGGCTTTGTGAATCTTATACCTGGAATAGGGAAGTTTTTTGGTGGGATAAGTGTGGCTACTGGGGTTCCAACTTGAATTGGAGTTAAAGGGGCTCCAGCAGATGCTGAAGATGTCGAAGCTGTGACTGTACCTGTCTTTATAGGAACTGTAATATTTGATTGTGCTATTGGGGTTCTAATGTGGGTTGGGCTACCCACAATAGGGAACTTAGAATAGGTACGAATACCAAGATTCCTTGGAATCTGGGTAGTTGGACTGTTTACTCTTTGGAAAAGGTCTGATAGATCGAGCGATTCTTGATCTGGTTTATTCTCTTTTAACTCTTCAGGCGTGACTACCTCGTCACTGGTTGTATCACTATCTTCTGGTGCTTTTAAGTTCTTTCTTATAGTGTGTAATTTGTCCTTTACTTTAGTTTGAAATGCCACAGCACAAAGGAAAGGGTCGTCTTCATCAGATGTATCATTTGATAATCTACTTTCGTCTAGTAATTTCAGTGATGATGGTTCACTTATATCTAAGTTAATTTCAGAGGTAGATTCAAGCTGTTCAGAAATGCTATCCTCTGGCGGAGTAGAGAACTCCACTATATCTCCCGTTTTGATCGATTAATATGACTTTAGTTGTAGTTTGTGTCTGCAATGCGAAATGAATAGTCTTAGGGACGTGGAGGCAATGGAAGGGGTGGTTCTCTGCCCCTGCCATAATGACTCCTAGAGTAGTTTCTAATATGATTTATAATTTGTGTTCTCTTACACAACATGCATGTTATCAACGAACCAATCAGAAGTATCACATTAATACCACTCAATATACCAAAGCCAATATACCATTTATATTTTATAGGTTCTAGTATTATTCTAATTTCTTTACAATTCTCGTCATGACTGCACAAATAGGGTTTATATCTACTGACATCTTCTATAGAAATCTTAATATCTAGGAATGGGGATTCGAACAATAGTGGGGATATTATTCCTTTTGCCCATTTAAGACCAACTTGTGTTATCAAGCTTTTAATCTGCAGGAATTTTGACGCTAGTAAATTCATTCTCGCGTTCAACATCAATCTACTTTCATCCTTCACCATCCTTCTATTATCTGATATTTCTAGATCAAGTGGTGAATTACCAGATTCTCTCTTAGTCATAGTGGACTCATTGAAGACATATTTTTCAATGTGAACAATATTCGACACATTTGTACAGAATCGAAACAAAGGGATATGAAACGAATCTAGTAATAGATTGTGGCACCACTGCATTAATTTAGGATTGGTTTCATTATTATCTAACATCTTACAGGGATTGTTATATCTAATTGTTAGATGAATGGGATCATCAGGGATTCCTGAATAGACAGGTGACAAACTGACTAATATTATTGCAAAGAAATACACAGCCTTTGATGGACTTTTCCCGCCTGTTGTCCTTTTGTTGTTTCTAGGACTGATAAAGGGCAGGTTTGTGCTGTCTACTGTATCTACACCTATTTCTTCACTTTCTGTGTCATTCAATTCATCAGTCACCTTAGATGTGCTTGGCAAATCCAAAAGCTCATTCAGGCCTTCATCATTTGAATTGTTTATCTTTCTCCTATCCATATAATCTAGGAAGAAATATTTAACCTTATTAAAGGACAACATTCCGACTATTGTTATCAGTATCCCTATTATGAAAAAGTATACATTATGTTCTCGGGTATTGGATAGCCAATGGCCTGAATATGAGACATAATCAGTTTTCATATCTTTCATGGTCTTTCTGATCTTATGAGATATTTGTTCAAAGTCAACATACTCTAACTTTGGCATAAGTTCATAATTTACTTTTCTATCAACAGTTACATCCCATTCTTTTGTTGTATGCAAATATATAGGAAACGCTAGGTATTTTGTTTTCTCTATCTCGAATGTTATTGATTTAAATATCTTAAATACATACTGAGGACAAGGCATTGTTCTATTTTCTATCGTAATCTCATATGTATAACAGTAAATGTAATTATAATATCCCAGTTCTTTTATCTGAATTATGTCAAAATAGTTAGAATCAGCTTTTCTTATACATGCTTCTAATTGCCAACTATCTTCAGTTACATTCATTCTTAGTGGAACACAATTCATTATTAAAGGGAACATAACTACATTCTTTTCATTGATCACTGACAAAGGCAATGAATAGATGCAATTGAGTCTCGAGTCCAGAATTACTCTCTTAACCCCCTTATATACCATCGGGCAGATGATTGAATCATTAGTTAATGAGGTATATATTACAAATGGATCTGCCTGAATAATTTCTATTGTATTATTAATTGTTTTTATATCAAAGGCAATATCAATCTCATTATGCTCTTCTTCTATTCTACAATAGGTAGGTGTTGCCAATGTTAAGGGACAAGTCTTCCCACATATAAGGGTTACGTTAAATAGCTTTAATACTTCATCAGAGACTAGACCTCTATTCCAATATGATTTTATTCTCTCTATCTTTTCTCCAGTCATGGCTAATCGCAGACCAAGATTGGTTACAATTTTGCTCGTATAGGGAATGAAATTCTTAAGCATTTCTAAGGTTTTGGTCATTTTATTTACAGCAATAGAAATGTTATCAGCTCTACTATTTAACAGGTCTATCATTTCCCTAAACTGCATTTGCCTATGGGTTACATTCATCACATTCTGCCTGACTTCCATTATCATTGAACTCAACTCTTCAGCCCTATTCAAAGCCTTTATTGATTGGAATAGTGCAGTGCCTGAGACTCCTGCAATCCCCACGATTCCTATTCCAACAAATGCCAGCAAACCCGCTGCTATAGCGGCTCTTTTGTTACGCACTCGAACCCTTGTCTCATCCATGCAAAACGACTTGAATGGGTCAACATAATGTTCCATAAAGAAATCTCTACACCAATTCTTTAAAACATTTCTATCCTCTATCTCAAATAAGGGTTGCTCGAATATATAACATGGGCTATCGTATCTCATTGTAATAAACACCGAAGTCATTCCTGTAACCACAGGTATTCCTGTTCTCCTCCATATCACTGGACTAGTTCTTTCGATTAATAATGATTTACTTAATATACACAATATAATACATAAGGTTAAATTAAATTTATACATTTTGGGCTTTATTTAGACTTGTCCTGACTCGAATTTCTAAGCAAAAGTTCCCTCATAAGAGCAATCTGTTCCTCTAGGTCTTCAACTTTCTGTCGCTTTAATTCATTATCTATTTCATAGTGAGTGACCAAGTCATCCACCTGTTTACGACTTCTGCCCCTTGCTAATCTGTACTTTGACGCTGATTTTCTTTCGATTTCAGCATGACGTGCTTTACGCTCTTCTTCTGACAACTTTAACTTTGGTCTACCTCGCTTACTTGCTGTTTTTTGGGGAATTATTTCCTTGCACACTGCTTGAGTTTCAACAGGAATTATAGGAACAATAGGGTTCACGTCTACCTTATTAGCTATTTTTTGGGGAATTATTTCCTTGGACACTGCTTGAGTTTCAACAGGAATTATAGGAACAATAGGGTTCACGTCTACCTTACTAGCTGTTATAAGCAACGATATCCAATCAACTCTTTGGAATTGACCTGGCAATTGATTGCTACAATGGGGTTGTATAGCTTTTGCATTGTTGCTACTTATATTATCAGTTTGGGTTTCTTTATGGGCCTGGGGTGGTCTAATATATGGCTCCTTTTGGGTTACAAACCCATAAACCCGTGTGTTTGGAGTTTTATCATCCTTAGTGGTTTTCAAAAGTATATAAGTATCACTTTTATTTAAACTATTCATAGTAGGAGACACTTCTTCTCAAGGCATCTAACAACTAAGTGCTTTTGATGCTGTATAACGAAGTGTACCCCGCAGCTCCACCATTTGTGACGTTTAAGACGTCTAGGCCTCCTCACACTCAACCACCACACGATTCACAAACTCTGTTAATCTTTTATTCTATAATTATGATGTTTGACATTGATATTTCATCCAACTTCACACATAAATATATATAATATTATTGGATGATCCTGTCGTAACGGTTCAAATCCAATAATCATGCAATTATTTTATGAATTAATTAAATATTAAATAAAGACTTACGCGTCAAAGGAGTACAATAAAAATCCAAATAGAATTTACGACTCTATTGGCTGCATCAATCCAAAGACTCATACAACTTTTGCTCTACGCAAAGTTATCATTTATCTAATAATCATACAATCCTTAGTTATATCACTATATATATTTAAAAATCAATGTCTTGACATCATTTTGATCTACCCATTCAGAGTCTGCAAATCAGCAGCAGAGAGAGAGCAAGAAGTAACCTTTAGTTTTATTATCAATGTTATTTGACTCATCGTTTATAGAATAAGTCTAGGCTTCTTGATATTGAATAACAATGATTTCCGAACACTTATTCAATCAGACTGTGAATAATCACAGTCTTATATCATAAACTGACCGTGAAAAACCACAGTCCTATCTCATAAACTGACCGTGAAAAACCACAGTCCTATCTCCTAAACTGACCGTGAAAAACCACAGTCCTATTTCATAAACCGACCGTGAAAAACCACAGTCCTATTTCATAAACCGACCGTGAAAAACCACAGTCCTAACTCTTTAATTGACCGTGAAAAACCACAGTCCTATCTCATTAACTGACCGTGAAAAACCACAGTCCTAACTCTTTCAACGCCTGGGAAAAACCCACGGTCGTTGGACCGGGAAAAACCCCAGTCAGACCTTGCTATCTGTCACAACAGAGTAGCTTCAAACCTTATTGCTTAGCTGTAAAGTTTATACTCACCAATATGTGGACGACTTCTAAAGATCGCTTCTTTGCATCAGTTGAATAAGAGTAGACTTCAGTTCAATCGAAATTG
>JAQIYF010000087.1:0-15061 GCA_034700865.1 Oribatida sp. Gr-Ori-00025
AATCTTAAAAAAGCATTTAATTTCAAGAACACATTTAATGGTGGAAATGATAAAAATAATTATTCATTCAATCGTTAAAAGAATTTCAAAAAAAAATCAGAAAAACCGATAAAAATCTAATAAAAACTTGTTATTAACTAAAGAATGATAACTATTAAGCATTAATAGCAATAATTATTTAATGACTAAAATATTATAAAATAAATTTAAAACCAAATAATTACGGAATAATAAACGGATAAAGAATTTTAACATTAATTAAAAGATTTTTTGAAATATAACTATTTATTTAGAATTTTTGTTTAAATTCCTTTAAAGAGAATAGCATTTCATTGGTTTTTAACAATCAATTAATAAATAATATAATAATAAACTATTATTAATAAATGTTTATATAAAATAAATTGAATTTTAATTAGTTATTAAAATATAAGTATATAATTCCGGGTCAAATAAATATAATTTGCATATAAATTAAATAAACAAATAAATATAAGCATATAATTTAATAGATGATCTTGGTCATTAGATTATAATTAAACTTCAATTATCAATATATAGATATAATAATAAATTCCTAATTAGTTTTAAATTATATTTCACATACACTATTAAAAAACATTAATTAAAATATAATAAATATAAATAAAAATTATCACAAAATATTTGTATTTAATTTTCACAACAAATAATAATTTACTACAGACCTGGTCGGGCTTCGCTCCTTCACCCCGCGGGCTTCGGCCCGCGTACCCCTCCCAACACTTGGTCCGTCACCCCCACCCCCATGGCACAACCGGCTCCTTTGAAAGTTTATTACATAACATACGATATCTATTTAAAAAGTATCTAGCACAAAAGAAAACATAATAATAATTAATAATTATTAAATACATTAATTCATTAATCAATTGAATTGAAAAGCATTGGGAATATAATGTATTTTTTATTCTTTAAGAATTAATTTCAATGTTCGGTGAAAGTGATGGCTATTTACTGTCCAATCAATGGAATCAGACTTTCTTCTCATAGTATAGTATTCGCGAAACTCCGATCTCTTTAGACATTTTGTAAACCATGTGATCGATGCCTAACCGGTATTTGTCTCTATCGGACTCAGGAATCGGATACTTAAAGGGACGGCCCATCCGTTCCAATAAATAATCCTTTGAGTTATCCTTTGATTTCATTTCATAGTCAACGCCAGATATTCTATAAACCAATTGTCCGTTTTCTAGCCGTTCCTCAGGAACTGTTCCGCACTCTAAATACAATAATTTCTTTTGACTGTTGTCCCAAATGGGCGGATAGTTGGGTGGCATCGGGTACTTGATTTCATTTTTCGGGTCTTCCACACGACTGACCAACTCTTCCATATCATTGGGATAAGTGTTATGTTCCGGACAAACCCTTTTTGTATAGTCATTGGGTACCAGAAAATGTTTGTCAGTATTGATGGTAATGTCTGAACAGTCGACTCTTAGGATTTTTTTCAGGTTTCGGAGGAATTTCGGAATTTTCCACTTCATGTCTGGGTCCTGAGTGTTGTGCGGAAAGATCACCGACTCGTGTAAGCGCTGGTACCGATGTCTGTCCTTAATCTGTCTGAATCCTGCCCACCAGGGCTGGATGTCTAGGAATCGACCCCCGTCTGGCACATGTAGATAAGCCACTGTCTCCACCTGACCCTTAATTGAAGTGCTCTTCAGTTGGAGTCCCCAACAAATTGAGTTTCCATGCGATTTGATAGCACTTAAGAATAGGACAACCCGTCGCTGTTCATTCAGTTTCTCTGGTTTACCCGATTTATTCTGCGGTACATTTCTGTGCACCTCCTGTTCGTCCAGTAGTCTATCAAATTGTTTGGGGTTCAGGATCTGGTAGTTATTGTCGGCCAAAACACTCCATTTAATGCTATAACCCGTTGGTTCTTCACAGGTTTGGTCAGACTTTGTCTCAGTCTTTGAGCCGACAGTATGTTTGCGGGCCGTGGGTTCTGAAGGCTTTACTTTTGGCTGTAATCCAAAGCATAAATGGAAATTGGCATCAAAGACGGTGAGCGACCCGTTCTGGTATAGGCTCCGACACATTCCAGGCTTAGGTTGTTTTGCGTATTTTCCCCGATCGTCGGTCACCACCAGTCGGGCGCCTTCGCACACATATATCGCAACCTTTAGATTGTGTTCACCAAAACCACTGAAATAATTCTTTTGGTTCATAAATCCCTGAGCGCTTCGCCGCTCCAGAAAGTCCTCATTCAGTGGAAAGACTCCACCCGTGGTCTGATTGTCTAACTTTTTGCCAAAAAGACGGTTCCCTTCAGACACATTGGGCCTGTAGTCCAGTCCAAGAATGAGCGGCCCTTTAGTTCCGTTCTCATAAACCGGATAAACACAATGTATTGGCTTTACACCACTTGTAAAGTAGTTATTATTGGTATCAATAGAGCAGTCGACTGACTCCATACGACCCAATACGTTGATGAATACATGGGTACCGATGTGTTTGTCAGCGCCTATAGAATGGGTCAGTTGTCTGGCACTCGCCTGAAGTGATGTTGTGATAGAATTTCTTCGTGACATCTGTTGCAGAGCAGGCGTTCCTTTCTTTATAACTGTCTGTTCCTTCTCCGGTGGGTTAGCAGTTGACAAACCTCCCGGAGTTGAGTCATTCGCCTGACCTGTTGGTGGACTAGTGGCGGACTTATGATTTGTGGGCTCTTTATTAGCATTTGTATCTGTATTTTGGAAATAGTCCTTCAAATTCTGTTCTTTAACTTCTGGCAGATATAAGAGCACCGGTAGTCTCACTTGACTTCTATTACACAGATTAGGGTTCGGCCAATAGAGGGTTGGATTCCTTGCAATAGATTTGTTAGAATCGAGTTTTACAGATATCCGAAAGTGATCTGAAGTGTCGGATCCGTTCGCTTCCCTCTGAACCATAAAATCAAATGTCTGTCCATTCTTTGCCATCACTTATACTGGAGTTCTGTTTTTGCTTTAATTTTAACGATTAATAAAAACAAAAATTCTTAAAATAAATAATTTTTAATTTTTAAAAAAATTGATTTAAAAAAAGTTTTTTTATTGGAAAATTAAAGGGTTTTTTAATGTATTGTTGCCGCGAGAGAGGGGGTGACGGGGGGTGTAGAGTAGGGGCGAAACCCGACGGTAAGGCCTAGTTTATAACAAATTAAATAAATCGGAAAAAAAGTTTTAAAACACTGATTGAAATATCAAACAAAACGCCAAAACATTAATCAATCGATTGATTGGTTGAGAGAATTGGCGCCAAAAGTGAGGTTTCATTGCGTGTTATATAGTATTACGTAATCATTGTTTGCATTGTTTTGCACTTTAAATGAAATGTGTTTTCAAATCAAACCATTCGTTCATTAATTGAAAAACAAAAATACAAATCAATTGTCAAACGATTTGATTGTTATTTAGGTTTTTCACTGAAATCGCAATTAATTTAATGTTTTATTAATTAAATGAATTGAAAGTCCGAAACAATGTCTAAATCGACGCCTAATTCAAAACAAACGAATACTTCATTTAAATATTTTAATAAAAATAATGACAATAAGAGTGAAGACAAGAGTCCGACAAACAATACAAACAAAAGCACTGATAAGAAGCCAAACGGTAGGCCTACCGGTGCGGCGGCGGCACAGGTGCCCACCGGTTCACAGACATCCAACACCACTGATGTCGACACCGGCTTTCAGTTGTATGACTTGGTTTGGGCTAAACTCGAGGGGTATTTGTATTTGAATTAATATTATAATGACTTAACTAATGGCCAGTTGTATTGGACAGGTATCCCTGGTGGCCGGCCATTGTCTGTCTTCACCCATCAATGAATACAATTAAGAAACGGAAGGGAAAGTCACTCCTAATTCACGTCCAGTTCTTTGACGATCCGGTGTCCAGGGCTTGGATTCGAGTGAGAGATCTGAAGGAGTATTTGGGAAAACATAAGTCAGACGTTCCGCTCCTCAAAGACCTCAAATGGAATCAATCGATTGAATTCGCAGATCAGGCGCTGAAGATGAACGTCGACGAGCGCTGGACTCTTATCGGTGAACTCAAAGCCAGTGATGACGAGGAAGGCATTGAAGTCATCGAAATGAGTGGCGAATCCATTAAATCGGAACAGAATTTGAGTCCAGAAGTGGAGAAACAAATGAAAAAGACTTCGATTGGAAAGTCAGAACTGAAACGAAAAGGCAGTCATAGGGACAGAGAGGGCGCCGACAGGAAAAAGATTAGAAAAATAGAGATCCGGTCCAGTGGTGAGGAATCAGATGGAAGTGACGATGAATTTAAAGTTAATTCAGACGATGAGTCCAGTGATGACGAGGATGTGGTCGAAGAAGAAGATTCATTAGAATTGAGTGCTAACGAAGACTTTGGTTCTTCTGATTCGGAACCAAAGCCAAAGCGAAGCCATTCCTCGAAAAAGAAAAGTCATTCCAAAAAGTCTTCTAAAAAGTCATCGAAAAAGAAGAGCAAAAAGAAAACAAAAAAGCGAATCAAAATCGAAAGTTCGGATTCGGAATCAATGGATGTGAGCGATGGCTTCGATTCGACTGACAGCGAACCCGAATCCAAACCCAAACGAGTGGTCACTTCAGAGACACCAAAATCTGCTAAAAGTTCGACGAATTGGTTAAACGAACGAACGAATGCCAAAAAAGTGATCGAAAAGAAAAGCTCTGAAACACCAAAGAGTAGTAAAAGTTTTGGAAATAAAAGCTTTAGTGGTTTCTCAAAAGCGGACGAGTCCTTCAGATCTGTTACTGACTTTAGCGAACAGAATGGCTCTAAAGATTGGCCGCACTTTACCTATGATTTCCTAAAACCAGAGCTAATTAAAGACAAATCTCAAAGATTTCGATTAATTAATGGCGAAATAAACCCGGACTACGACCCGACCACTCTCAACATTCCCCGAAGTTTTTTGGATTCTTGTACACCGGCTCAGAGGCAGTGGTGGGTCTTTAAGAGCGATCATTTCGATACCGTATTGTTCTTCAAAATGGGAAAGTTTTACGAACTCTTCCATTCGGATGCAGTGATTGCGGTGAATGAGCTACAGATCGCATACATGAAGGGTGACTGCGCTCACGCAGGCTTTCCAGAGAAGGCCTATAAGCGTTACTCTGATGTCCTCATTCAGAAGGGCTATAAAGTGGCCCGAATTGAACAAACGGAGACACCGGCTATGATGGAGGAAAGGGTGAAAAAAATGAAAAAGAGTACGAAATTTGATAAAGTGGTGAATCGGGAGGTGTGCAGAGTGTCCACTATTGGCACCCGAATGGCATCCGTTATCGACGCCGATATGTTTAACGAACAAAACTCTTATTTGTTTGCAATCACTGAAAATGTAATGCATTTCTGAATTTATATTTTATTTAATTTTAATTATTATTCCTTTAGACGACCGAAACTGGCAGTGAATTTGGTGTTTGTTTTGTTGACATTTCGATCGGAAAGTTTCATTTGAGTCAGTTCTTAGACGACAGATACAGTTCCCGATTGCGAACACTTCTGGCACACAATCCTCCCATTGAACTGATATTCGATCGAAAAAATCTTTCGCCGAAAGCGAAACAATTGATAGAAAACTGTTCCCCAAAAGCGCGCAAAGAAGTGAAGAAAGAGTTCTGGAGTTCAAAGAAGACTTTAAAGTACTTAACTGAAGGCGAGTTTTATGGCAGAGAATTGCCATCAGTTTTGGTGAATATGTTAGACGAAAGCGATTCTCTTCAACAGACGCCTAAACCTGAGTACGAATTAGCCATTCGTTCATTCGGTGCAGTCATTGAGTTCTGTATCGAATGTCTGATTGGAGAAGAAGTGCTTTCAATGAAATTGATTGATGAGTACAGACCTTGTGATACAAGTGGTGATAGCAGTGCCACTCAATTACCTCATAATATGATTGTCGACGGATTCACTTTAAGAAATTTAGAGATATTTCACAACAGTTTGGGCGGAACTGAGGGCACACTCAACGAAGTGCTCGACTTTTGTTCGACTGCTTTCGGGAAACGACTTCTGCATAAATGGATTTGTTCTCCGATTTGTGATATACCAGAGATTGAGAGCAGACAACAGGCGGTGACAGACCTCTCGAATATTAACATTCGATATGAAGTCGAAGAAGCGATAAAAATGCTGAAAAGATTACCTGATTTGGAGCGCCTTCTCAGCAAAATCCATAGCCAGGGATCCGCTAAAAAGGCCAAAAGCCATCCGGACTCGAGAGCCATACTCTTTGAGATGGATATCTATAATAAACGAAAAATTTTGGAATTCCTTTCAGTTTTAGACGGATTTAAACAATCGATTGGAATAATAGAGTCGTTCCAAAAGCACAGCCAGTCATTCAAGTCATCACTTTTAGTCAAATGTTTGTCATTTGTCCAAAACAGCGGACAATTTCCTGATTTGAAAGGAAAACTCACTTATTTTGATAATGCCTTTGACCACAAGAAGGCTAAACAGGAGGGAAAGGTATCGCCACAGACAGGCGCTGACGCAGAATATGACCAATTGATTGATGAAATTGATTCCATTCATAAAGAATTCAATGACTATTTGAAAAAACAGCAGAACTTCTTCGGCTGTAAAGTTCATTATTTCGGAACCGCTAAGAATCGGTTCCAATTGGAAGTCCCCGAAAGTGCGGCTAAAAGAATAGAAAAAGAAGATTCCAATTATGAGATCCAAAGCGCTCGCAAAGGATTCAAAAGATATTATACGCCTTTCATAAGGGATTTGTTTGAAAAGTTGTTGAACACTGAGGATCGCAAAGAAGCCGTTCTTCAGGATGTGATGCGAAGGATATTCGAAACATTCGATAATCATTACAAACAATGGTTGGAAGCGATAAACTGTTTGTCATTATTCGACGTATTGATAAGTCTTTCAAAAAGCCGAACATTCCTTCAACAAAACGGTTCGTCTGTATGTCTGCCAAAGTTCAGTCATTCAGCGATCACTCCATTCGTGAGTTTAGTTGACTCACGAAATCCATGTTTACTTAAATACTGCGAAAACTTCATTCCAAACGACATTCTGATTGAAAGCGAAGTCCTTTTGCTCACCGGACCCAATATGGGCGGAAAGAGTACTTTAATGCGTCAGTTGGGGCTCATTGTCATTATGGCACAGATAGGTATGGCTTATAATTCAGTTATATTCCACTTAAACCAAAGAATTTAATGCATTGTCTTCTCATAGGAGCCTACGTTCCGGCCCAGGAGTGTAGTCTAACTCCAGTCGATCGCATATTCACCCGATTGGGTGCCTTCGACCGCATTGTTGAGGGCGAGAGTACTTTCTTTGTCGGTAAGTGCTGTTCTCTTATACCTCCCATTCCTTTCATTACAAATTTTTAATTATTAGAATTGAGTGAAACGGCAATGATTTTGAAGAATGCAACCAAACATTCATTGGTTTTAATCGACGAATTGGGTATTTATTTCATATTTTACTAATTTTTGCAAACAATTAACACATTCTTCTGGTCTTATAGGTCGCGGAACTTCCACTTTTGACGGAACAGCCATTGCCTGTGCGGTGACCAAAGAATTGAGTGAAAACATTAGGTGTCGAACACTCTTCTCCAGTCATTATCACTCATTAGTTGATGAACTGAAATGCAATCCATCCGTTAAATTAGTTCATATGGTATGACATAAAGCACTGGTATTTAGAAAATTGTTTTAATTTTGTGTATACTTTGAAGGCCTGTATGATTGAGAATGAGAACGAAACGGATCCGACAGAAGAGAGCATTACATTCCTCTATAAACTAAAGGAGAACTCCTGTCCTAAAAGTTATGGTAAGGCATCGAATAAAGCACTGGTATTAAGAATTGAGTTTTAATTTAGTAATTATTGCTTTAAAGGTTTCAATGCGGCACAACTCGCAGGACTTCCAAAAGAGATCATCAGAAAGGCGTTCCAAAGGGCCAAACAGTTTGAAGCACTCAATCAAATCGAATCAATATTTAGAAAAGTTATCGAAAATAATGTTAACGACAATCAGATTCTGGAGATTATCCCTCATTTGAAAAGTTTTTGTTTAAATGATTGAAATATTTTAATAATTATTTTTATGAAATCATTAATTTTGGAACAAATTTTAAAATCACTTAACAATTGATTCGTTTGAATCTCAATAACAATAAAATCATTACTTTTTTAATAATCATTAAATCATAAACTGATCCCAACTTTTGTGGGGATTCAGAGATGGGATTCACTGTCAGTGTTGTGGACGTAATGTCTGTATCGACACATGTGTTGACTCTTTTGTCGTTCATTTGGTTTTGAATTGGTTTTGAAATCGTTGTCCAAATTAGTGATCAATTAATTGATTTAATAATGAGATTAACGCCGGAACTGATCGAAAGCGGTTACCAATACATGAATAGAGCGACCCGTGACCGGGAACTGGATCTCAGGGCCTATAAGGTGACAGTCATCGAGAATTTGGGCGCAACTCTGGATCAGTTCGATTCCATTGACTTCTCCGACAATGATATCCGAAAATTAGATGGTTTTCCACTTCTAATACGGCTGAAGACACTTCTCTTAAGCAATAACCGGATCAGTCGTATTGTCGATGATTTGCACGAATCGATTCCCAATCTCTTGTCTCTTATTCTCACTAATAATCACATCCAAGAGTTGGGAGACATCGAGCCATTGGCCACATTCAAGAAGTTGGAAGTCCTCTCACTTCTTAACAATCCGTTGACCACTAAAAAGCATTACCGACTGTATGTCATCCATAAGTTACCGAACATTCGGTTATTGGACTTCAGAAAAGTGAAACTCAGAGAACGAGAAGAAGCGAAGGAACTGTTCAAAGGATCCAAAGGTAAACAATTGGAGTCAGAAATCGGCGTCAAATCCAAGACATTCATTCCGGGCGTTAATGACTCGAATGCCAAAGAGTCTAATCGACCGATACATACGGCGGCGGACGTGGAGGCCATCAAAGCGGCCATCGCTAAGGCACAGACACTCGAAGAGATCGAACGACTGAATCAATTACTAAAATCTGGTTATATTCCGGGCAAAAGTGATTCCAATCCAAGAGGTGTTCAAAAGAACACTCAAGTGGTTGAAGAGGAAGAGGACGACGATATGGACACAAGTGGTCAATGAGTTAAGCATTCATTTCATTGCAAAACAATAATTCATTTCTAATATTATTTATAAATAATTATAAAAAAATCAATAATTGATTAAAAATTTTAATTAAGTTTAGATAAAATGTATAATTAATACACAGTTTTTGTCACATTTAATATCACATAAAATGAAAATATATTTAAATAAAAAACATTTCAAATAAATGACACCAAAAAATGATTGCCATTTGTTTTGATTTTTAAAATACATTAGAATTGCATTCATTTAATGATTTAAAGGTATTATTATTTCGTTATAAATAAAACAAAAACTCGTTATAAGACTCAAAAATATAAAAAAAAGTAATTAATATTTAATTAGAATTAATAATTAGTTAAGAATTTCGAGATAAGCCAACGGAACCCTTCCTTTTTGGTTGCCTTCAAAACAAAAGATAAATTGTATTTAATATGAAATAGTTGTCAGATATTTGTTCACCTCTTTCGCCAACCATCCACTCGGCGTCCAATTCAGGCGATTGCGAGACAACAATCACTTCGTTGGCCATTAATGACAATTCATTCGTATCTTTGCTGTCGTAGTCATAGAGAGCTGTCGACAGAAGAGCACAATTAGTATACCTAATGACAACCAGTGATGAGCTCAGGTATGCCTTTTGCGTGTCGTTTGCCCGGCGCTAAACTCGTTTTAATGTCATCGGAGGGTGAGGTTAAGTCATTGAGTTGTCCCCTAACGCTGGACACGGAGTTGGAGGCACTGGAGAGCTCTCGTTGCAGATCACACATGTGTTGATTACAACGCGCATAGAAGGCTATCTGTGCCGTCACGAAGTCATTCAGACACCGGACGTGATTAGCCTTTAATAAAACCATTTTTTAATATGAGAGGAATGGCATTCGGGGCAATGACTCACATGTCCGGCACTAATGCCTTCCAAAAGAAGTCTTGTTATCTCTATTTGTCTGTCAAAGTCTTCCTGCGCTAACTTTAACTCCTGTTCCGCCTTTGGATGGATTGCAAGAATTATTGGTAAAGAATGCGCGAAAATATTTGATTGCAATTAATGGTAAAAACAAAAGAATAAATTGAAACAAAAAGCAAAGAATGAAAGGAAAGGTATTACACAATACCTGATCGATCTCTTTGGCGATCATTTCGGGTTTCATTTTACTCTAAATTATTTGTTTCAATGATTTTTAGGAGAAAAGCATTTTTTTAAGATTAAAGTCTATTCAGTATTAAAGTAATTATTAATGAAAACAAAAGGAAATAATTAATAATTAATTGCTTTTACTTTATAGGACAGGAAATTGGATTTAAAGAGCAATTAAATGCAGAAATAAATTGAGATTAAACTGACATTTGTTTGGGATTCCATTGTCTTTGCTTTTCTGAGTCTGTTTTTGGCGGCGTCTAAGTCTAAGCGCTTCGTCTCTAAAATCTTTCTCTCTTTCTATTGAATTCATTAAATCATTTGTCAATCAATTAATTATTCTATTAATGAATGAATCCATTAATTGGTTTACAGTTATAGTTCTCATGTCTTCGTCTAAGAATTTGCGTAACGGCTGAACAAAACCGCGATAAGAGTTGGACACGAATTCGCGTTCGGTTTGTCCTAAGTTTTGTTCCGCTTTTCCTACTTTAATGAGTGCCGTGCCGTAGACAGTGCCCGGACCGAACTCTATGCCCGCATCAATCATATCAGTGCCCAAGCACTCCATATTTCGCATCCTTTCCTTTTTGTTGTCCGGAGTCGGACCTAATTTGTCAAAAATCATGTCTCCATAACGAGTATCTAAAAGCGATACAGAATTTCATGCAATTCAACACAACTTCTAACTCCCAGTGCTTTCTAAAGCCATTCGTTTCCAAGCGTTCAGTCAGTTGTCAGACAATTAATTCATAAAATGAGAAAATGTTTATAAAAAATGCAAAACAACTGACAAATGAGTGATCGCTTGGACACCAATCAAAGGCCGCTATACTTGGATTCGGATGTAATACGGATTCAGTTTTAGAGACTATTCTTTCGGTCCATAACTTTGTTTTGTCGGCCCTTTCGGCCAAACTCTCGAACTGCGCGTCCAGTTCTGTCTTCTCAGCGGTTCCAATGGTCTCTTCGGCGTACTATTCATTCAGACAAACAGTGGTTAACAGAAGGAAGTGGCGGTCAGTTGTCAAACCAATTGATTGCATACCTGTTTAGCTCTGGTGAACACCGTTCCCACTTCGGAGACCAGGCCTTTGAAACCTCTGGCACTGAAGTCCATAATAAGTGATGTCTTTTAATGACAATTCATATGTTTTTTAAATGCAAAACAAAACTAAAAATAAGTTTAGTTTTCAATACAATTGAGACAACAATTCATTGATTAATCTCTTTCTCAGTTTAAGAGTCTCTCCATTACTAAGAGTTCACTCAATACTAAACCTCTCATTCATATCAACACAACTCTGAGTCAACTCTTACTCTATTTTCTTGTGTTTATCACTCGATTGCGTCACTAATTCACGCATTCATTCAAAACAAACATTGAATTCATTTCACATTTGTTTTCAATTTAAAACTTTTTATTTAATTAAAAACTTTTATTGAATTTTAATATAGATTTTGATTAATAAATAATGTCTTTAAGAGTCATAGCGTTTAGTAATAAATATCAGATTCAACGACAGATCTGTTGTTTGCATTCATTTATCAAAAGAAAGTTTACAAACAATGTCTCCAATGATGACAAAGAAGAAGATTATGAGAGAAGTCATGGATTCAAAGAAAAAGAGACAATCATTAGGTTATATGAGACACATATCCCGACGACTGTCACCCAAAAGGTTGCCCTCTCTTTGGGTTCGGCCTTTGCGGCCATAACTGATCCCCAACGAGACGGTTGGGAATGCTTTCAATCAAATGATGACAATTGAGATAAAAGTGGTATTCATTTGCAGATATGGTGGCAGTGATGGGCGAAACGACTGGACATTTGGCTCTTCAGGGGATATATCGAAATATGTTAAATGATAGCGAAGGACAACAAATAATTGCAGACAAACCGAGGATTAACTCAAAGACTATAGATATTGAAAAGCTATCAGCGCTTCCCGACGGCACGTTTGGCCGCGAATATTATAATTTCTTGAAAAATAATGTATTCATTGATCTCTTAATTAACAAATAATTGATTTAATAATCTCTTAATGACCAGAGAGTGACGCCCGACAGCAGGCGTTCCGTTAAATTTGTAGACGACGTCCAATTGGCTTATGTTATGCAGAGATACCGTGAAGTCCACGATATGATACATACAGTGCTGGCGATGCCGACCAATATGTTGGGCGAAGTGGTTGTAAAATGGGTTGAAGCCATACAAACAGATCTCCCGATGTGTTGGTTCGGCGGACTCTTCGGTGCCGTTCGTTTGGCGCCAAAACAGCGTAAAAATTATGTCAATCATTGTCTTCCGTGGGCTCTGAAGTGCGGACACGAATCTAAACTATTAATGAATGTCTATTACGAGAAGAGATTCGAACAAAATGTTGAAGAAATGAGAAGAGAATTAAATATTCCTCCGATTCCTCGAATGCAATAAAAATTAATTTCAATTTAAAGTTACTGTTATTTGTTTCACTCGTATCTCAAATCCATTTAAATTTAATTAAAGTTTTAAAAAGTTTTCATATAATCAACGAATGGATTGTCGAGGAATCACATGAAGATGAAGAGTACCGCTAGTGATGACCATTACTTGTCATTAAAAACAAATCCAAACGATAGAGAAAATTGATATTTTATACTCCAATTATAATTAACAATAATTAGGTTTTTGGTCCTAATTAAAGTTCCCTGAGCCTGTCACAGGATTTTATGATGCTAATATGACCAGGGGTAAATGTGAAAAAAGTCTATAAAGTCAGAATAGTTTTATCTCAATTGGTTCGGGAGTTATGGCCAAAAAACTATTTGACCGCCAGAGTCCGCCAATTAAGTGTAGCCATAGTAAAGAATAGCAATTTCTATCAGCTTCTCATCAATTTCTATCCGACAGATATTGTATAAAATGTCATCAAATTATTGTTATTTCATATTTTTTCCATTTTTTAATTTTTCTGTAAATGTTTGGCATTTTTATTCATATCGAAAATATTCAATAAAAAAAATTAGAATAAATACAATGTTTTAAAAACATATAATTTAGATAAAAATCCTTAAAATAATAATTCAAATACTGTTTTATTGAATCAATGAAATTGTAGTCAAAAACTTGATTGTATTGTCAATAGCATTGAGATTCTGATCCCATCTCTCGTTTAGCTCTCATTTTCTTTAGTATTAATCGGTTCATAACTGGTTGTCGTTAGGAATATCTGAAAATTTTAATCAATTTATTAACAAATTCTTAATTAATTAAAATAAGTCTTACATTCATATTATCATTAGATTTCTTAATGACGTGCTCTTTCTTAATATACTGTTTGCCATCAATTGTCACAATTTCTTCTTTAGTGCCATTATAGTTATCCGGGTATTGAGCACTAGTAGTGTTGAACCGTTCAAACATATGCCGAGACATATCTGTTAAACGTTATGGATATTAAAATAGAATAAAACTAATTCGAAAACTAATCCGGGACACTAACAACCGGTACATAAGAATCTTAAAATTATAATAAAATGATAGAAACCTTGGAATCTTCTGGTCATTTGCCTGAAGACATCGTCGAAATGATTACTAAAATCTTTATCAAATAATGACGGAAAACGTCCGCCGAATGTAAAAGTGCCGTCTTTTGGACTGAAGTCCACTTCCATCACATCTGTACTCTCGTCCACTGGTTCCACATTTTCGTATTCAGTGGTCACATCCCGATCTCCAGACACTACAGATGTCGTCTCATTTAGATGTTTGCCCTCCCGTTCCACCTGACGTCTGGTCCGGATCTTAATATTTGCTGAACTTATTTCCAAATTGATGGCAATTAATGCAAAAATAGCGATAATATATGAAAAATGCATTTTTTTCCTCAAAGACTTCAAAATCTCAAAAATTAAGTGAAGTTAAGAAAAGTTTTGCAAAAATTAATTTTTAGTTATACTGTAGACGCGATATGTTTGAAGTCTTATCGAAAAATATGAAACTCTTTGATTAGAATTCGTTTAAATGTGTTTCAGATTATAATCAAACAAAAGATAAAACTTTATTGACTCTCAAAACAAGAATGTGTTATCGATAATGAATAATATTTAGGAAAACATTTCTCATTAAAACCAATTACTAAGAGATGAGTAATTGTTTCCAACAGAACATTACTTTTTCCAGTATTTTCTGTATAGAAAAGTCATTCAAACGAAAAAATTTATATAATTTTATAGATTTAATGATAAATATATTTCCTGTCAATACTTTGTATGCCTTTTCATTCGCCAAACCCTAGGATTTCGTCTTTATTTCCTTAACAACTATTGAAATATTGAAAAACTATTGAAATGCAAGTTCTGGTAGACGTAAACCAAAACATAATTATTCAATTCACGGGAAATTTAGTGTCGAAGGACAGCCAGTTTTTCAGATACCGGTACTCAGAACTGAAACTTCTGATTCGATTCTTGAAATATCAAATTTAAATATTCCTATGAATGAGTAGCCAATGATTTAATTTTATATTCTTTGATATTTTCATATTTAATTACAAATTCATTAGAAAATGATATAATTATTTAATTTGAACGCAACTCAAAAGTCGGGGCAAAACATAGCTCTGAAATGATTTCTATAGAATGGGAGGAAAAAAAAGTTTTTTGTTAGTTATGGTTAAAAATAATTTTTGGTTCTGTTCTATGATTTGAATGCTTTTAGTAAATTCTCACATCATTTGAC